>JAUJYT010000082.1:0-33033 GCA_033996565.1 Nanhermannia nana
ATAGGGCGGGATTTGCTATGATAGTGGTCGCGTCATATACTGCTAATTTGGCTGCATTTTTGGTACTTAATCCGCGTTATACCCGGTGAACCTTTTGGTCGTTCGGGTTATGGCGTGGGTTTGCAGAAAGACATTTAAAAAAAGGTTATTTGAAGCTTATCTTCACTTTTAGGCTGATTGTTATCTACTTCATGTCTGCGTATAAACAATTGATTATTTGAAACAGTTTTTGGACAGAAAAGGTTACTCTGGCTCTGTTGGCATGAAAGCGGTTATATGGAGAAGTTGGAAAATAAGTGGATTTTTTAAGTAAAAAAGACATTTTCCTTAGGAATGAAAAATATTTTATTTTCATTTTAGTGTTCTCTCGAATTGTATTCGCGCTATTGAAATACACGGCAAAAGTATGACAACAATAAATATTTCATAAATTGTAACATGATCAATTAGTATATTAATTGACAATAAAATAAGGGTGCAAATTTAAAAAATACAAAAAAAAAGTTTAAACTGTTCCTTTGTTGTGCGCATGCGCGCCATTCACAGCTTCATTGAGTAGTAAATTATGAAAAATTTAGTTCAATTGTTAGTTTCGCGAGAAATCGGTCTAAAAATCGATAAAAATCTTTCGCTTTTTTGTGAAGACAGATGTGCTTCAGATCGATATCGAGAGCAGAGATGTTCGGTTCCAAATTCGGGTAATTGAGTCGGGAATATATATTCCCCAACATATGATATAATCGTACCATTGATTGTCACTTTAATGAACAGTTCGCTCCACTTTTGTATTGGCGTTCAGTCCTTGCGGTCAATGTGTGGCCTCTGCGCATGGTGATCACCGTATATATGTCTTCTCTTTGACCTCAGGTCATAGACTCAAAACACTTGTGGGTCATTCCAGGACTCCGTGGACTTTGGTATGTGTGTGATTGGGTTACCTTTGTCACTATTGTGCCACTCACCTTTGACCCTTGAATACTGTGCACAGGTTTGGCATCCAATCAATAGCCAATTACTGGCCAGCGGTTGTTTGGCCGGAGAGGTCAGGATTTGGCACGTCACCACCTCTGACCAATCCTCGAGTGAAATCCTCTATTGTGTGGACACTTATAATGGTTTAAATTGAAAACAATACCAATAAATACACGATTAATATACGATTACTTTTTAGTTATCAATTGTGTGGCTTCACTCGCTTTTCATCCAATAGAAAAATCGCTTCTTTTAATCGCGTCGTCCAATGAAATGCATTATTGGGATTGGTCTCGAGATAAGTGCCGCTTCACTTTGAGCACTCAATGCGAACAACAGGTCTGAAAGCGCCCGCGCACTCAATATATTGTTGTAATTTTGCAATTATTGTTTTAATAGAGAATACGTTTCGTTCGTTGGACTCAAAACTCTTTAATTACGGGTTTGTTTGTGTGACGTGTTTATCACATGTCAATACTCTTTAATAATAAGTTTTTATTTAAAGGGATTTCAAATTCACCTCAAATTCAAAACGAAGACGAAAGAAAACAATGGTTTTTAACACGAATTGTTGGTATTTATAACAATCGATTGCAATCGATAATTGAATCGATTGACAGACAATTACTTTCAAAACAATCGCATCATTTGGTGTCCAATTCATTGTTGTCGGTGCAGTCAATGCTCGAGACCACGAATGATCACAATTTGAATCAAATAAGAGTCAGAATCACGAGAATTCTCGAGAAATTGTTGTCTTTAAGCCATTGTTCGGATGAAAATCAGATCCGACATCGGATGAATTGCTCTTCAGATAATTCTTTGAGTCATTGTCTGTGGTTAACCCAGAAATCCATTCAATTGTCACGAAGAATATCTTCGTTGAATAATAACCATTCCTCCACATCTTCCTCATCCACCACCACCAGCAGCAGCATTTCCTCCTCCAGCACAAGAAACACCAGTTCGGTGATAGATTTTCGTCTTCAGCGATGGCACGACAGCGACGGTATTCCCGATCTCAAGAACTCTCAGGTGAATCTCGTGGCCAAAAAGGTCCGCATACATAACGACGCTTCGGTGGACATATCACGTGACGGACAACTATTGGTCTGTTTGGTTCCCAATTCTGTGCAAAGTTTGGATTTAAGTCTTTATTCGCTTTCAAACAAAACTTTTTCTCAACTTTTAAGTCAATGGAGTTTTGGCTCAAATGCTATTTCAGTACATATATTATTAACGCGCGTATAGCTATGCCGTCATTAATCCTTTGTTCTTATTGTTATTGTTCAGGTGAGTCTTTCGCCAATTTCTCGCTATATTGTGGTGGGAATCACGTGCAATAATAACGGTAGTAACCATGCTACAGCAGAAACTATCGCTCAGATCTTCAGCCGAAAGGACGAACTGCTGGAACCGGTGCGGAACGTGCAGATAGTGCGTTCCGATTCTGTCACTTCCGTGAATTCGATTCGATTTATGCCGAATTGTGGCCACGGATTAGTTTACGGCACAAATAGAGGCGAACTCGTGATCGCACGACCAGATGGCGACACAATCGTCGATTCGTGACTTGACTGCAACATGTCTGAACGCAAATTCACCAAGCTACTCAAGAGTTCTCTGTCCGATTCCGCCGCAAAGACGCGGGAAAATGTGTCGCGAGAATTGAGACAATCGCTGACCACTAATTCGATGAAATTGAGTTCAATTGATTCCAATTATGAGTCATTTGTTCGTGAATTGGAATCAGATTTCGATTCAAGACTTTGTTTTCCGGAAAATGACATAAAAGTAAACAAATAATTATAAATTTTTTCATTATTTAATTAATGATTTATTTCGATTTTTAGTGCGAAACTATCGATAATCGAAACACTAATGAGTTCTGTTATCGATATTTGTGTAACGACTTGACAAGAATTAGTTCATTGTTTTCGCGCGAGTGTTGCGTTCATTACACTAGTGATAAAAAGCATTCAATTGTTTCATTCAATTCATGCCAACAATACTTTGGATCAGTTTTTGATAATTTATTTAAAACTAATTTTGAATTAAAAGCACATGTTTTCGAATGCGATCAAATGGAACCCGAGTTGGAGCACGTGATCAATGAATGCAATTGTTGTTGGAATGGAATTAATGGTTGGTTAACAATCACGAGATCACGAGATTCACGTTTTTTGAATCTGTTTAAAGACTACAAAAAAGAAAAAATGATTTTCAGTGTAGAAGTTGTTGATCACGTGATTCCGCGAGAAAATGGATTTCAAAGCAATAGTCACGCGATTGAAATAGAAGACAATTCGAGAAAAGAAGGAATAATTCGAGAATTGAATGAAAATATAGTAAAAAAACATGAATTGAAATCTGAAGGTATTTTGCAAAATGAGCAAGATGCATTTATTGAGTCAATTCACCAAGATACAATTAATTTATTTTGCACCTATGCACAATTATTTTCAAATAAAGGACAATTTATTCGTTTAAAAGACTCGAATATTATTAACAACTGTTTGGACACTAATTATGACAAAAATGTCTTCAAATTTGTTGTCGTTTTTGAAAAACTTGTCTTCGATTCGAATAAAGTTTTTGAAACTTTTTTTTCGAGAATCTCTTTATTTGACTCAAAATCGGGGAAAATTAGTGAGAATTTTTACATTTCCCACGACAGTCAATCAAATGGTGAACGACAATCACGTGACAGTGGTCGTGGTTTTGATGAACAATGGGTTTCGCGCGCAAACAAAGCCCTATTCACTGTAGATCTGAATAAAAGTCAAACCAATGACTTATATCTCGTGCTAAGAATCGAAAAGAGCTCTCATCCTAATCGAAAACACTTTGAACCGTATGTGTGGAGCGCGAGACCAGTGTTTGAGCCCGACTCTAGCACATTGGATCGAAGCTCGAGCTTTTTCGGTCCATTTTATAGACAAGACACGAACCGATTGTCCGACGATTTCATTACAAATCACTTGAATTGCAATCAATTCTCAAATTCTTTGAAAAATAATTCTTTAATTTCCGGAAAATTTTTTATAAAAATGATTGATTTTGAGCCAAAACTTGACATGGTTCAATTGAATTCAATGCTATTTCCTATTATTTCAACATCCCAAATTAATACCAATGATAAGAATATGGTGCAAAGTGGTGGTGGTGGTGGTGGTCCTCTAATTCACGTGCAACCGCTAGATTTGGCGCCAAAAACAAATCAAGAATTTTTAAACATTTTATATATTTATCCGAAAAATCTTCGCTTTGATTCGCAAAAAGTTTTCTCAAAAGCGCGAAATATTTTGGTTTCCGTTTCCGTTCTTGACAACGACTCACCGGATGCACAACCACTTCCGGTAATCTTTGGCCGTCCACACGAGAGCCACATGTTCGTGACGTCCACTGTTTGTGCGGTTTCTCGCCATCACGTGACGCCCGAATTCTACGAAGAAATCAAAATCGCAGGTTTGTTCGTTTGTTCTTTAGATCTTTGAAAAGAGATGGCTTTTCATGAATACAATTGTTTTACATTAATATTTAAATTAATATTAAAATATTTAATTTATATTTGATTTAATCAGTTCCGCTTGATTTGGGCGAAAAACATCACGTGTTGTTCACGTTGAGTCACGTGTCGTGTAAGAAAGATATTTGTCAAAAGAGCGGAATCGGATTCGCGTGGCTTCCGCTCCAGAAACTCATTCACAGCACAGACACGAGTTTGTCCGTGTTCGCTCCACCACTGCCACGTGGCTACCTCTCGTGCCAATCCCTGGGTTTAGGTCATGGCCTCTCAATGCCGGAGGTCAAACACGTGGGAAAAGATTTGTTTCGCGTCTCACTTAAATTGGTTTCAACTGTGATATCACGTGACCAAACATTACACATGACAATGAGTCAGGTGTGTCGAATCACATGCTCCAAGAGAGACGATTCACGTGAAATCTCGCGATTGGTTTCGTCGGAAAATTATTTAAGAAAACAATTAAAAACTTTTGTGAATTCTTTTGATTTCAAAGAATTGATTCGTTTTTCGCAAATAGTATTCAAACACATGTTTCGACTTCTGGTTCACGCGCATAACAATGAACTCCTGTTGGAAACGCTGCAAACCATTGTTGCGTTGGTGAACGCGCTTCAACACGAACCACAAGTGTTATTGGATTTCGTGGACACGTGTTTCGTCACGTGTCACTTCGGAGACGTTCTATTTCACGAGCAATTGATTCGAATCACAAACAAATGGTTACAAACTATGACCACTAGTGGTAACAATGACAACAATGACTGCAAACTATTGTTAGAAAATATTTGGTTTTTATTTCGTATTGAAATCAAAGCCTGTGTTCAATATTTATATGAAAACAATAAACTGGACGCACGTGTCAAACGAGAGACACGTTTTTCACCAGAATTTCACCAACAATTACAGTCTCTCGTGCACTCATTGTCTGCTGTGATTGTTTCGCATTCACGTGAAGACAGTGCTATTGTTGGGAATCGCGCGCTCTCACACTTTATCACGAGAATGACGTCATTTATGGACAGAGGATTTGTTTTTAATTTATTTGATTTCTATTTAAAGGCATTTTCACAGTCACGTGACGTAGTGCTGAATGAAATGCGTTTAAACTCTTTGGCCATATTTGTGGCTCACGAACATCACGTGGCTCTCAACAATCCCACATACGATGACACTTCACGTGCAATAAACACAATAATTGATTCGGATTTTTGTGAAAAGCATTTTTCTATTTCTTTACTTTTGAATGAATTGAAACACAGTTTAAGTCAAAGCGTTCGTCACGTGAGACACGTGTCACTACAAATAGTGCGCAATCTTTTGGCCAAACATTCATTTGACCCGAGATATGAGTCACGTGAATTGCAGTCACGTGTTGTCTCTTTGTATTTACCATTAATTGAGATAATTATGGAAATTGTGTCAAAACTGGACTCAAAACAAGTGTCGGCAGTCATCACGTCCGGCGGTTTTTCACGTGATCACGTGCGACACAATTCACTTCCGGTTCGTTTCGATTGTTTTAATTCCGAAGAAATCAATGATTTGTTGATATGTTTTCTCGCAATTGTTGGTCACGTGACTCGCAAACAATTGATGGCATTGAGTGCGAGACAATTGAATCAAATGTTTGTTTGTCTCGAGATTTGTTTACAGTGTTTTGAATATAAACCGAAAACCTGTTTAAAAAGCACTGAAAACTGCTTTCGCTCTAAAACTCTTCCCAACAATGCTTTGTCGTCAAGTCTCTTGAGTCAAGACTTTTTTCAGACATATCTTTATTCGCAAAACATTTCAATTCAAAGCTCTCTAATAGTGTTGCGAACCATTCATTTGTACACAACGTCAACAATAGCATTACGTGGTGAACATGTGGTGGATCATGTTGCGATCATGCAACACATTATGCATGTTACGATCAGCATGCTAACTCTACCACAAAGTGAATCGGTTTTAATACATTTGTTCAAAATGTTGGCATATTTTGTGCGAAATTTTCCACAAATTTTGTCTCAATTTTATTCACAATTAATATCAAAAATAATTCATTTTTCAAATTCACGTCTAATTGATATTCGAAGCAATGCAATCCATTTATTGGTAAGTGTTGCATGCTCATTTGTTTCATACTTATGTATTGAGAGACTAAAAGTTTAAAAATCTCACTCAAAATCTATAATATCACGTGATGCAGTAGACTCTCGTTATAGTGAACGACCGACGAATGCAATAGAAATCCGTTCACTATATCGGGAGTCTACTGTATACTTATATTTGAATTGCCCTGATAACTTTTTGAATTTCAAATTTCACCACCAGACTTAGCATGGGAAAATTTGGAATTTTTTTTAAAAATCAAACAGCTTGAGCATTATATTCTAGGGTGAGCTTGATCTTATGTAAAAAAATTTATTCAAAAATAACATCAATTAGAACCATTTATATGACATATAAAAATTTCACTTTATTATAATGTAAGTTTTAGATTAATGTTCGAAAAGTTTATATTTTTATCTAACAAGTTCACAATTTGTTGTATGTGAGACATACTATTGAAATAATTAATTTTTGAGCTTTAAAGTTGCAATCGTTTAGGTCTTAATATCTAAATAAGAATTGTGAGGCATATTAGAGATCAAACTTAAAAATCAAATAATAGGTATATTTTATTAATAGCAAAATTTACTGTATTGCAAATAATAATAATTCTTATTAATATATTAAGACCTAAACCATTGCAGTAACTTTAAAGCTTAAAGTTAATTCTTTCAACAGTAGATTGTATTCTGTAAATTAGAGCAAAACGGCCAGTTCCACTTTGTTCCACCGTGGAACCACCAGTTAGATTATATTATCTTAGATCTTAGTTTATATAAAGAAAAATTTAGTTTTAATAGGTTTAATAGTTATAAGAGAAGCTCACTTAAGCTTAAGCTTAAAATATCTTCGATTGTCTTTTACTCTTCACTAGCTATGAACAGGTTATCGATTGTACCAGTAATTGTACATCTCCTACATTTCACTGTCAGTTAAAATACCATTAAAACTCATTTTTGTTTAGTTTTGTTTTTTTGGCGCGGATTTCAAGAGAACGCGATTCGAAACAATAGTCTGTGTCTCGCGATTGGCTTCAAGTGAATGTGATTTGTGTGCATTTCAGCGCTCGCTCTCGCGCTTTGAATCGCTTTCACGTGCAATTCCGGATCCATCGAATTACGAGCAAATCGTTTCCCGAATTCGGGATATTCTCTCAGCCACGCAACAAATTCGCGAAAATGCACACAATTATCACGAGAACTGTGAACTGCGGCTGCGTTTGGCCAATTCTTACGCACAAACGTCACGCTCTTTGAGGCGCACGTGGATCGAGAATCTCAATGAAGTGCACGTGAAGAACGGTGATTGGGCCGAGTCTGCGATGTGTTTGTGTCACGTGATCGCTATACTCATAGAGCAGTTGCGCGTCAATGGTGTGCACGTGTTGGACGGGTTGACGCACGTGTGTCGCGTCACAGACAATATTCGAGTGGAAGAAGAGATCGAAGACTCGAGTCTTGAGGACACGAGTCACGTGACTTTAGAGTCTTTGGAATTATTGATAACAGAATGCGTTCAAACACTAGAAAAAGCGGAACTTTTTGAAATGGCGCCAAATGTGCTCAAAGTGCTCGTGACTGTGAGTATAGAATAGTATTGTTGTTATCGAAAGATAAACTTTTTTAATTATCTTTTTAATAGAATTTCGAGAAAGACTTTAAACACGAAAAACTCGCGGCAATTTACACAACAATAGCGCGAATGCATGCGCGTGCACTAGAAATCAACAATTCAGGAAAACGTCTTTTCGACACATTTTTTCTGTGAGTCCACAAACACGTGTTCTTTAAAGGTCTTCTTATAACACGTATTTTCCCTTTAAATTCTGTTTTAGTGTAAGTTTTTTCGGTTTAAAGACTTCTCAACACATATATAAAGAGCAAAAAGTGGTTTCTTTGGCTGAAATGACGAATAAAATGCAAGTGCAATACCCGAATGCGGTATTTCTTACCGATATTCCTGACCCGAACACCCAATTGGACACAAACAAATTGTCGATTCTCATCACTCACGTGACACCTTTTGTGGAGAACACGCGAAACGAGTTCGAACGCAACGCACGTGTGAATCGGTTTGTATTCGAACAGAGACTGCGCACAAAAGATGACGCGCAAAATATGGCGCAAACTGTGGACAACACGTATAAGAAGCGCGTGATTCTCACGACTGAACACTCGTTTCCGTTCTGTTTGCGACGCATTCACGTGACTGCACGCGAAGAGATAATTCTGAGTCCAATAGAAGTGGCCATCGATGAGATGCGAGAGCGCGTGCGTCAACTTGAGAAAGTGGTGCAGTCACGTGACGCGAAACACTTGCAACTCATTCTTCAGGGATCGGTTTACGTGACTGTAAATTGTGGGCCAATCGCTTACGCGAAGGCTTTTCTCCAGCAGAACACTCAACACAATGTCCATAAAGAACGTCAACAAGATTTGAGACAACTTTTTGAACAATTTTTACAATTGTGTGAAAAAGCGCTAAAACTTAACGAAAAACTAATAAAATCGAATCAATACGAATATCACGTGAATCTAAAGACGAATTTCGAAAAACTCAAATCAGAACTCAATTTAGAGCTCTTTAGAGACAAAAGAACTTCTGTACAAATATTTGACGTCATTTCTGGCACTTCAGTGGCGTAACCATAGCAACAATGACACAAAACAATTATAGTATTAATAAAATTTTATTTTAAACCAAAAATTTTTAAGGCATTAAAAGTTGTTTTAAGCGCGAGATCTTGAGCGGGAATTCCCAAAAAAGCGGAAATCATTTCCACAGTTGTGGCCAAAGAACACGGCTCATTGCGTTGGAACGTGCAGTACCTGTAATAGTAGTAGTAGTCGATTAGGATTAGCAGTGGATTAACAGTGGATTAGTAGTCATAGATTACCGGTTGAGAAATCCTAGAGATCTTTGAGTTAAACAACTTTTTATATTTTGCGGTAATTTTGAAGCTCTTGTGTTCGGGTACTGATACGGACAGTCGGACTCTATCACTGCGCGAGAAATACACGGGTAATTATTTATGCGGTACATTGGGGTAATTGACTCACTCAATTTGTCCAGAGGAATAATCTTCTTCTCGAGTACGGTTCGGATGCCTTCTGAAGACTTGTCTTTACATAAAAAGCCTTAAAACAAATGTAGGATTAGTGGATCGGATTATGCTATAGGGATTAGTGGATTACCCGTTAATCCAATATAAAATCCCATTTCTATATATCTATTGATTGAAAAAATTGAATAAAAATTAATTTCAATAATATTTGAAAAAAAGTTTTTCATTACTTTTTGGCTTCAGTTTGATTTCCGGTAAAGCAATGGATTACTATTTCCGGTACAGATGTACTACTGTTTCCGTTTTCCGGTAAACAATATTTCGATAAAATGTCGATTCTATTCAAAAGAGTTGTTGTATTGTTGTAGCGCTCACTCACACAGAACTTACACTTCTTTATGCGCGTCTCTCTCGTGAACAAACAATGGTTTTTGTAGTCCTTTGGCCTTTAAATCAAACGCGAGTTTTACCTGTTTTTCAAACACTTGTAATTGAATATCACGCGGAGAAAAATCCCGATTAAAGTCCAATCCTGTGATTGCAAAAAACACGTAATTATTATGAACAACAATGCTATACTGTACCGCATTCTCCAATAGCAACGCATTCATTGTTGAGCGCGAGTTCTCTAATGATTTGTTCGCTTTCTTCTGTCCATTGTTTGGCGTCATGTGGATGAACACCTGTGTGGCGCGTGTATCACAACAATTCAATATCAAATTATTGAATACAATACTATACAATACCTGCAGTACAGAAGAGAATATCTGTAAAAGAAATAGAGAGTGAGCGCGACAACAATAATGCTTGAGCGACAACAATACCGGGATAAAGTCGACACAAACGAAGCGCTTCTCGAGAGTTCTGAACAGAAGTTCCCAAACATATGATTTTTGAGACACCTTTTGGTGGATTAGGATTAAGAACAGACATTATAATCCAATGTATATATACCTGAATGTTTAGCCCTTTGAAGCACAGAATCCAAGTCTTTGGAAAACTTTCTGTTCGTCAGATTCGCTCCGATGTCTACCATTAGATACAGGTCTTCGAGACCATTGTCTTCCTCCTTCTCAAGAAGATCCAAAGAGGAGCTGCACTTCTTGACGTCCATTGAGAACTCTGAGACATCTATTGGCGAAAAAACACATATTTTTGTTCCCAACAGACGTCAGTACGGATTCAAACATAAAAATGATTTTTATATTTGTTTATTTTTTTTGGAAATAAAAACAACTTTTTTCATATAAAAAACTTTTTATTTTATTACAAAAAAAACATTTAATTATTTGAAACTAAAACCGATTTATTGTCTTCAGACGTTTGTTCTTTACTATTGTTGTCCTCCGCGTGACCACTATTTTGTCCACGAATTTGAATATTATTTTTGTCCATAAATTCAGTGATTTCTTTACCTTTCGTAATGACTTGAGTTTTAAGCGTTTGAATCACGTGTTCTATCTGTCAATCAAAACATTATATTGTAATGTATTTAATGATCAAATGCTACTTCTTCTCACCATTTCTTTATTCTTCTGAAGCGATGGCAACACTTCCACAACAGTTCTCTCCACAAGAACTCCACCAATCATTCGAAAGCACTTCCGATTCGTGTCTTTCACTTCCTGCAGGGCTTCGATTACTAGTCTTTGAAACAAATAATACAAAATATAATACAATTTTTTATTCATTAAAAAAATAATAAATACTTATGTTCTGTGACATCGGTCTCCAATTCCATTATTTTCTGAGATAATTGTCTTTGTTCCGCTCGAAGAGCATTAAATCCTTGAATAATCTGTTCCTGAGTTTTAAGACTCGGCTTTTGGCCTTTAACTGACGCCATTTTTCAATACAATAATTATCGCTCAATAGATGGCGTCTTTTGTTTGGTTTTTCGCTTTCTCGGGAATCAATTGTACCGGAAATCAATTAATTGCTCCAAATATATATATATTGTTAATGCATTTTTTAAAACACAGTAAAAAAGTAAATATTTGTTAATAAACAGTATAAACGGCAAAAAACACATTATTAGTTGTCCTATAATTACAATCAATACTCTATCGAAAACATAAACCAATTGAGTTTTGAATTAAAAGTCATTTAATATACTTTTAATCCATTTCTTAATCTCAAAAATAATACTTTTAATGAAATAAATGTAAAAAACACTAAAATTATACGACTTTTGAAACTTTAAACTTATTTCGCTTTTATACTGTAATTGAGAATAATGTGAAAAGACCTATACTTTTGCATCTAATTATTTTGATAATAATTAGTTTAAAAAATGTAACTTTTGATGAGTTTCTCTGTTCTATATGTAAATGATATGCTTCAGCTAGTTTATGTTTATATGGAGTTTTCAAGTCTATACTGACATTATTAATGCTATATTATAACTGTTACTCTTCTTTCTATTATAACTCGCATGAATCCCAAATTGAAGAAGTTACAAATTATATAAATCATTATTTAAATGTAGCATGCTTAATAATTGGCAAAATCTCAATGAGTGATGAAAAATAAACTGAATTTTTATTTCATTTTATAAGAAAAATATAGAAAAAAGGAAACGGAAGTAATAGATAACACATAAGCAACAGCAGAAATGTTTTCCGTTGAACGCGTGCAACACTTTTGAGTACAAGTTATTGAATAACAATAAGTGAATGCAATGCAAGACATCATCATTAAGTGTGAGTTGAGTCGCGCGCTGATGAAAAATCATTGCAATCGATATTTGAAATCAAGTTTTGAACAACTTTTTTATGCGTTTTAATCGTTATCTCAATATTAGTATTGATTTTCATATCATAATAATGTTAGCCATGAATAGTAGCTTCTGTATACTCTTTTCAGATACTTCTTTCACATCATTTGCATTCGCAGTCATTCTCTCGAAGAAATGCTTTCACTCAGAAAGTCGTTTCTCATTCGAGATATTCTTGACTCATGTCCTTCTTCTTCCACTTCTACTTCTGTTGTCCATCATCAGTGCTTTGCTTGTTCTGCTTTGAGTTCCTCTTCATCTTCACCACAATCATCACCACCATGCTCAACTCTTTGGCACTCTTTAGCTGTTCCACAGGCATCAGGTAATCCACGCGAAATAATCACCAAGCTCATATATGTTCTCACATTGACCTAGCTGCTTCTGCTCTTTATGGCGTTGAAAAGCCTACTAATCTTTACGGATTATATTGCGCCGCAATGGTCGCCAGCACTGCCGCCGGTCATCATCATCTGCAGCTGGACATGGAATCGGTTGACCCCACTAATGGCTCACAAGACGTGAGTTCGCGAAAAGTGCGTCGAAACAGAACTGTTTTCACGGAATTACAGTTAATGGGTTTGGAAACACGTTTCGATTCTCAGAAATATTTGTCCACTCCCGACAGGTCTGTGTCTCTATCTGTCTATTGTCTCTGTCCTATGTCTCTGTCTATTGTTGTTGTTGTTGTTGTTGTGATTGAAGGGCTGAATTGGCGCGCGCTTTGGGTTTAACTCAACTTCAAGTGAAGACTTGGTATCAAAACAGAAGAATGAAATGGAAAAAACAGGTTTAACCAAATGCTACCAGTTATGTTTTGCTATATTGCTATATATTGTTTTGTTTTAAAGGTTATGCAAAACGGGTGTCCGATTCCCCCGACTAAGCCCAAGGGTAGACCCAAAAAGAACTCAATTCCATCTTTTCTCTCACTTTCGGGTAAATTTCGGGTAAATTTTTATTCAAAACTTTTCATTACTTTCAATCCATTCATAGGTTTAGCACCGCAACAATGCACTCACAACAATACACTGCACGCGTCACTCAATTCCGTGCATTTTTAACTCAAAAAACTGCTCAAAAAAGAAGAAGTTTTTCTTCTAATGCAAGAAAGTTCCTATAAATGTCACGTGTTTTGTCTGTCAATCATTACAACTGTTGTTTAGAAAGCTTTTGTGTAATTTTTTTGTGAATTAAAAAAGTTTTTGTTTTCAAACTCTGAGAAAAACAGCTTTTTTTTAAAAACCTAATATATAGATAATGACGTCATCACAGCTTTTTAGTAGAGATTCTTCTTTTCTGTTGGAAGAGTTCACTCATTGATAGAGAGAGAGAGAACAGACACGTCGGTTCAGACGTCGGTCGATCAGAGACAGTGAACACGAGTCGCCTCTCTCTCTCTCTCTCTCTATAGTGTTTAGGACTGTGTGTTAGGGCGTGCCTTTTGATACAGCAGAATTGCCTTGCTCATTCATTAGAGCCTTCATTGCATTAAATAAAAAGTCAATTTTTGCACAATTTTTGTTTTTCTTCAGAATGAGAGGAATAATTGCTGCTTCAATACTAATCTGGGCTTTGATTAGATCTGTCGCCAATACTGGTAAGTCATTGATTGAGTCTTTACGAGACTTCCCCTTTAATAAAGAGTTTTGTATTTATTGGTCATTAATTCGTTCAATAATTTGAGGCGTTTTTCATTGTAATAATTTGTAAATGTACTGTACTTTTTTGCATTAAACGATCTTGTACATTTAGACTAATATTTAAATGTTTTATATGATTTAATCATTTAATATATACCAAATCACACATATTTTTCTCACTTTTTTGCAATCAAAGGCCATGTGTTCTGATATTTGGTGTGAAAATGAGATCATTTTCTAAACTTTTATTATAAATAACTTTTTCTTCACTTTTATGCCAAAAATATATTTAAAGTTTTTATTTTTTGAAATAAAATGCTTCCAATAAAAGAAAATAAACTACACTTTAAATGTTTTTTTCAAAAAAAGAACTGTTTTAAACACTTCAACAAATATCTTATCGAAAGAGAAAATCTATTTTTAGTTTCACTTCAATAGCTTAACAATTAATGAAATGCAAAAAAGATTGAATCACCTCTTAATTAATTTTATGCATTGAAAGCATGCATTGTTGTACTGTATGTACAATACATTGTATCTCTCGTACAACTATTTAAGTGAAGGCCATTTTCGAGAAATCTAATGAATGACTGTTTTTCTATTATTTGTTTATTTTTATTTATTTTTTATCAAATATTTATTTCTCAATATTTCTGAATATCATCTCTTCCGTAATATATTTCAAAATACATTAAAATCTGATTTATTTGTGAAAAACTTTTGAAAGCATTCCTTTACTTATTCAGAAAATAAACTAAAAATAAATATATTTATTAAAAAACTGTTTACGGGGTTTGACTGTATCTACAAAAAGGCTTTGAATGCATAACAAGAGTAAGAGTAACATGATACATCATCTCCCTATACATCTGTCGCTCTCTCTCACACACTCTGTCTCTCACTCACTGTCTTCAAAACCATGTTTTTTAAAGCTATTGTTTGTTTTCACAAATTTCTAATTTCTTTATAGGACTCAAAAAACACTTTTTATTATTCAAAAGTATTTGAAATTTGAAATTATTTTTATCAAAATAATGGCCCGAAAATGCTATTAATATACGCTTTAATCATAACATGAGATCACCATGCTCCATTGCTTTTACATTACAATAGTTTAGAGTTTCTTTCAAATTGTTATTCATTGCTTTGCTCTGATTGGTTCAATTCATATAAAGATTACATAACTATTGTTGGCTTTGATTACAATAATTTGTAGAAAAGTGAATACAAATTCATTCATTCATTGATTGTCTTATCAGTACTTTGAATGCAGTGTTTAGCGTTTAGCGCGCTATAAATCATTTGCTAATTCTCCTCTCTTATGCTTATCTTTACTTCATATTAAAGACAGAGTAATATAGACTCAAAAATATAGGATAAAAACAGACTATAAATAGAATATTTTTGTATTTTTCTCTCAGAGGAAACTAATGCTGCAATTCTTTCGAACAATAATTCTCCGCAACATGAAGAAAAACCCGCAACTAATAGACCAAAATTCCTCAGTCAAGGCGTGAGTCAATGTTGTTTAATTGTATTGTACGCGCGCACTCATCATTATTGTTTACATTAAGTTTAAAAAAACACTGAAAATAAGTCATAAAAACAATAATTTATAGTGAATGAAATGTGTGCGCGCGTACACAACAATTATGTTGAATCACATTTTTTTATTCCCGAAGCGCGAGATTCAAGTTCGCGAGGGCACAGATTTGGGTGAGTTTTAGATAAGCGGTGCTAATGATAAGCGAAAGTTTATTCTTTGCATTCATTATATAGAGTTGGCGTGTGATGTGGAGGACTTAGGTGATTCTCTAAATGCAATAGTATTAGCAACTGATCTAGAGCTATATTTGTTGTAATTGTAATCTATATAAAGGTGAATTTGTCATTTTATGGAAATTTAATCGGACACAAGTGTTATTTGCGGGAAATTTACGTATTTATCGGGATAATCGGATCCATAGAGACGACAGAAAGGGTTCACTTCTTATCAAAGGATTTCAATTGGAAAATGCCGGAGAATACACGTGAGAATGCGCTACAACAATATTGTTGACATGAATTGTAATGAATAGTTTGAATGTAAACTGTCAGGTGTCAAATTTCAACAAATCCTCCGCAAGATATCGTTTACACCATTAAAGTGATTGCACCACCACAAATACGTCCAGAACCAAAAAGTGGACAGGTAACAACCCAGCCAACCCACAACCCATTTTTAACCCAATTTTTTGACCCAAAGGTAACCGTAAAGAAAAACGATACCATTCGTCTAAATTGCGATCTAAGCAGCGAATCAGCGTTTCCCACGAGAATCACGTGGAAAAAAGTGGTAAATTTTTATACTTTACTTAAAAATAATTATTAAAAAAATACAAAAATTTTTTGACAAAAAGAACGACAAATACTTTAACGCAAAACAAGACCAAAATTCGAGCGAATTATTGATTGTTAACGCGCGCAAAGAAGACTCGGGAATTTATGAATGCGTAGCTGTTAATCAAATCGGTATTACGCGTCACTTCACTTTATTCCTATACATATATTAATTAAAGGGTTTTTTATTTTTCAGGAGAAACGTCTTCCACTTTTCGGGTTCAAGTGTTGTGTAAGTGTTAAAAAGGGACCAAAAGTATTTTTTATTAAAAAAATTTTTGAATTAAAGACAAACCGGAAGTGGAAGTGGAGCAAAAATTGGTACACGCCCCTATTGGACACTCAGTGGACATCACGTGCACAATACATGCAGATCCATCTGTAGGTTTTGAAATTGATATGAAATTGCGGTACATTGTACATTGGTACATTTTTGATAATTTTAGGCAACAGTTCAATGGTTTAATAATATGAATACAAAACTATTGCCTCAAAGCGATAAATATGTGTTTCGTAGGAATGAGAGCCATGCTACACTTACTATAGTCAAAGTGATGATAGATGACTATGACCACTACTCGTGTGTTGGTTTGTATAGAAATAGATCGTACACATACTCACATATAGTACATATGTATGTTTTGTTCAATTAAGCAAATAACTATTTGGGCACTGATTCTAAAACTATAGAAGTCTCGGGAAAACCTTCGACACCACAGTTCACGAGCGCACAAGTTAGCGATAAAGAGGACAGGTTAGAAAAGAAGAAGTAGCATGCTCATTTCAATGAACTTTACCATTTATATATATGAATAGCTATGAATTGTCGTGGATTTTAAGCTCTGAAACAACGATCAAAACCTATTCATTGAGAATCAGAGAAGTATTTGACTGTTGTTTCACATTTGACCTCAATATTGACCTTTGACATGACATCATTTCAGACCAATTTAGACGATTCAGAGCCAAAAATGCATGAATGGAAACACTTTGAAAACATTAGACCTCAAGAACAAGATATCTTTGGAACCACTGGAACAAAAAGCGGTTCTTTTCTTATCGAAAATCTTTCCAAAGACAAGAACTATGAAATCGATTTATTGGTCGAAAATGACTTTGGAGTCACGCGGTTTGTATTTTTTATTTTGCTTTTGTTTTGCTTTTTATTTTGATTTTTCTTTTTCTCTCAATAGAAGTGAAATCTTTTCGTTCGTCACGTCTTCCGGTCAGTTCCGGTGTATTTCCGGTTTTAATATTGCTCTCAATTATTATTATTATTATTATTTTTTTTTTATAGCAATCGATGGAAACGGCGTTTCGTTTAAAAAATTAAATTTTTGGTTAATTTTAACGTTAATTTCATTGAAATTATTCTTCATTTGAGTCAAACATTTACTGTAAATATTTATTACTGAATAAGTGCTGACATCTATTGTTTGATAGAATTTGTGCTCATTTTTCAAAACATTCCTTTGAAACAAATGAGCGATAATTGGATTAAATTCTATGTAAATAATTCTCAAAAAAATATTTAAATCTTTTTTTTCTATTCATTTTTAGAAATAAATTAATTATTATTAAATAGTTTTTAATACAATTCCTGCCATTAATTGCTGTAAAAAATGTTTAGAATTTGTAATAATTTTCTAATAAAATAAAAGCCAAAGAATTAAAAGTTTTTTTTATTATTATTTTTGAAAAACACGTGAAATAAAATGATTTGAAAAATGATGTCATATAAGAGTTGAAAATGAGGTGATATTCAGCTTAACATCAAGTGATAACAACTTTCTATTGATTTTTATTAGAGTCCAAAAAAGGGGTCAATTTTTAAGGACAAAACCTAATAGAAATGCATAACACACACAATAGTAGTCTGTGACGTAATTTATTAACATATTATCAGTGAATCATATACTGTATTTCACTCGAAAGTGGTGTGACTTTGAATATCCAATCAAACGTCGAGACGTTTTTCACTTTACTATTGAGACGAAAAACATTTTTCATTTTACTATTCATTTCAGTATTGATTACAGTAATGAGTGATTCGATTGCAGTCAATGTGTGTTTGGCTTTAATTAAGTCATTCGTTTGTATTTACGACTTAATAACTTTTCCCATTTATTATCTGTCACAAAAGCCATGGATTTTACTGAAAAGATCGCAACAAATCAAAGCCAAACACGTGAATCCCGAAAACGACAGTCCGTACTCTTCGTGGACGCGTTGTGTCGACGACACCACCGACCAAATCGTCGACAATCACTTTATCAGCAAATGTGAAACTGTTTCCCAATTGTTCTCGAAAGGCGTTCAAGTCTTCGGTCATAAGAAATGCTTTGGTTTTCGTCCCGTTTTAGCCGAAAATGATGTCAAACAAACTGACGGTAAAATATTTAGGAAACAATTATTAGGAGATTATCAGTGGTTCTCATATCACGAGATCGACGCACGCGTTCAACACATTGCTTGCGGTCTTCTCTGGTCAGGCGTTCGGCCGGGAGATAATGTGCTTATATTTGCGGAAACACGTATCGAATGGATGCTCGCGTGTCAGGCAGTCTTCAGAATGGGCGCAACTGTCGCCACTCTTTACGCCACATTAGGAGACGACGCCATTGTCCACGGGATCAATGAAACGGAAGTCACTCATAGTGAGTATTTTTCATTCATTCATAGACCGGAACCGTTCATAAAATATCTCATTTGTCATTAAAAGTGATCACAAATTATGATTTATTGCCGAAATTGTCACGACTTGAGTCTCGTTTACCGCACGTTAAGTCAATTGTATATATGGAAGGCTTTAAAAGACCCGATTTATCGGTATTCAGTCCGAAAATCAAATTAATGGCATTTTCTCTATTGGAAGAAAAGGGAAAACAAAACAAACACTTAAAGGGAGAAAATCCGAGACCGGAAGACATCGCAGTTCTCATGTACACTTCCGGTTCCACAGGAATACCCAAAGGAGTGATGATCACTCACGAGAACATATTGGCCGCTACAAAAGCGTTTTTCACTATAGCGCATGCACTCTCTCAAAAGGATGTATATATCGGTTATTTACCGTTAGCGCATGTCTTGGAAATGGCCGCAGAGATGTTCTTCTTCTCGTTGGGAATGTCCACCGGTATGTATATCGACGTGACTTTGATGTAATTATTGTGCACAACTATATTATTTAATTACTAATTGTTTAAATAGGATACGCTTCACCGCTGACTTTGACGGACAGATCGACCGGCATTGCCACCGGTTGTCGTGGAGACGCATCACTTTTACAACCAACAGTGATGACGGCCGTTCCACTCATTTTAGATAGAATTAGAAAAGGCATCGGAGAACAGGTCCAATCCAAAGGACAATTCTTTACCGCGTTATTCAATTTCGCCATTGATTATAAAAAGTTTTGGACAAGAAAAGGATTCTCAACAGTAAGTGATATACACTTCCGTTAATCCTAACCCTAATCACTAATCCGTTAATCTCTTTTCAGCCGATTTTAAATTTTTTAATTTGTCGTAAAATGAAAGCAATGTTGGGGTCAAAGGTGAGACTAATGGCTGTGGGATCAGCGCCTTTAGCACCAGAAACTCATGAGTTTATTCGCGCGTGTCTTGACATTGAATTATTACAAGGTTTGTGAACAGACATTCAATTGTATATACATTTGTTTAATATATATTTTAATTGTTTTAGGCTATGGTTTGACGGAAACCAGTGCTTCCGCCACTTTAATGGATTTGAATGATTTGAGTGTGGGTCGTGTGGGGGCGCCTCTTCGGGGGGTTCATATCAAACTAGTTGATTGGACTGAAGGACAGTATAAAGTTCAAGATAAACCCAATCCCAGGGGAGAGATAGTTGTGGGCGGAAAAAATATTACGGCCGGTTACTATAGAAACGAAACACTCACAAAGGAGTCTTATTTCGAGGAAGACGGTATGCGTTGGTTCTACACGGGTGATATTGGGGAAATACATGCGGATGGTTCAGTCAAAATAATAGACCGCAAAAAGGATCTTGTTAAACTACAAATGGGGGAATATGTTTCTCTGGGCAAAGTTGAAGCTGAACTCAAGAGTTGTCCCTTTGTCGACAATATCTGTGTGTACGGCGACTCATTTCATGCGTATCTCATAGCACTGGTTGTTCCCAATGCTAAAGCCCTTCAATTGGAGGCAAAAAAACTCTTAAAACCTGAGGAAATGTCAATTTCAGAGTTATGCAGAGATTCCGATATTATTTCTTTGATTTCGAAATCTATTCAAGAATTTGGCGTAAAATCAAAATTACACAAAAACGAAATTCCGCTCAAAATCAAGTTGTGTTCAGAGGAATGGTTACCCGATTCGGGTCTCGTGACAGCGGCGCTTAAATTAAGAAGAAAAAATATACAAGACTTTTATCAATTGGACATCAATCGAATGTACGGAATAATGGATTCTAAATCCACTTAAAACTAGTGAACAATTTTGTAAAAATTTAATGTAATTTTATTTTAATGTATAATACTATTAACACAATTAATTAAATAAAAGGGATTTTATTGAAAGTTTTGATAAATATTTTTCTGATTTCGAGCGAACATTGCCACAGAATATGGATTAGGATTAACTGCTGGGTTTGTAGGATTAGCGGCAGATGGATTGGGATAAGCGGCGTTTTGATAATCCATTTGTGTTTCTAAAGGAAAAGCAGATTAATTATTAATGAGAACAATAAACAACAAATGAATAATTACTCGAAATATTTGGCGTATAATTCATCGAAGTTTTAAAGTTTTGCACAAAAGGGGGAGATATTTGTGTGGTGGTAGTGGTTTGTGTTGCCCCTGAACCCTGACCCTGGTCATGGACTCTCTTACGTTGCCCTTGATTTTGATTTTGATTGGGATTTGGGTTAGGGTTTGGGTTTGGGTTTGGGTTTGGGTTTGGATTTGAAATGAATTTATGAAAAAGATTTGGCCTTAAATTGAAGTGATTTTGAAACGAAACGAAAGAGTTTTGCGAATGAAATGAATTGGAGAGTTCAGTCTCGCGCTGACGCCTACGCATTTCGTCTTCATTCAGAACTTTTTTCAATTGAGAAAATAATTGGTGTTTCTCTGCTTTCAATGCATTTAACTTTTGGTCCAATTTTTGTAATTCGGTTGAAATCTCAGTTAAACTCATTTTGACTTTATTTCTCTTTAGCTCTTCCTCTCGTTTCGCTCGTTGTAGTGAAGCAGACATTTGCATCTCTGCGACAAATATAGGTTAATATGACAGTTACATAGATTTAGTTAGATAAAATAGTGGATCACCTTGCTTCTTTTTCTCTCTTTGCTTCAAAATGTAAGATTTGACAAATAATTCACAATTTTTTCGTTTTTCACTCATTTTCAGCACAAAAATGTCTTCTTCACCGATTCTGCGCAATATATTACAACTCTTGTTATGCAAAAAAATGTCTAAATATTTACAATTTTTTTTTGCTTTCAAATAAATATTCAATAAATGGACAAAAATTCGATTTTATTTCCGAAACTGAACGAATGCAAACATTTTCATTACACTAATAACAATATAGTGAGTATATTAGAGTGTATTTTGAGTCTAATAATTAGACGAATGCTATGTTTTTCGTTTTTTTTTATTTTAGGCTCAAATAAGTGTTGATTTAATCGAAGAAAAAGAAAATCACTTAAAAGAAAATTATTTTATAATAAGGGTTCAAATCAATGAAAACGAATGGACTGTAAGTGTGAAAATGACCATGGCAATGTACTCTCCAATTACCCTAGCTCATTCTCATTCTCTGTATTACAGATAAAGCGCACGTTCGAGGACCTGATCTCATTGGACACTCAAATGCATTGTTGTGTTGTTTCGAGAAATTTTTCGAAATTGAGTTTAAATCGAAAAACTATTTCTCAATATTTGTCACGTTTTTCACAATTGTCTCCATTTTTGTCTTTAAATTGTGTTTCGGTTCTCAATTGGTTGGAAGCCGACAACCAATCAAATCATTTGATAACAAATGAGTCGGAACTCAACCGAAGAGCTCTTTGTTCAGCTTTTGTTATAAAAGAGTTCTTTTCGGAGCAAAATCTCATTTTTTTATCCTTAGAATTGGGGGAAATGGTCTCCATATTGGAGTTAAATACTAAATACTCTAACAATCATTGGATGAAAGGCAAGAAAGGCTATCGGGTGAGTATTGTACAAATGTACATTGCTACTTTTTGTACAAAGTTTTATCTAGCTCATTTTGTACATTGCATTGTACCATGCACATTCTCTTTTAGGTGGGTTTCTTTCCCAAAGAATGCGTTCAATTAATAGACGAAAAAATTTCTTCAAATTTTAATTTTTCTAAACTTATAAAAGCGGAAAAAAGTAGCATGCTCAACAATCCAAGTGAGCACGTCGAACATCAGCACAGACCAATACAAAGACTTCAACAACAAATCGGGTTTTTTCACAACAGAAAAGACCCGAAAAACGGAAAAATTTCTGCATTTTTTCGCTCTTTTATTACAAGACATGAAAAACGAGATTTAAATGAAAGACATTCGTCGCGTGAGAAACACGTGTTTGGAATGGATTTAAGCGAATATTTATTTAATTATAAACAAGAAATTCCTTTAGTTTTAAAAATTTGTTCGAAATTTATCGAAAAAAAAGGACTTTTGGACGGAATTTATAGACTTTCGGGAATCTCTTCAAATATCCAGAAATTACGTCAACTTTTTGACGAAGAAATAGTTCCCGATTTGGAAAATCCCGATTTCTCTTCGGATATTCATTGCGTTTCTTCATTACTGAAAATGTATTTCCGGGAATTACCGAATCCTCTGTTGACCTTTGAACTTTATGAGCTTTTTGTATCAGGAATTCAAACGGAAGATCCAGCAGAACGATTAGAAGTAATCCAATCGCTGATTCGTCGATTACCGCCACCACACTTTCGGACATTAAAAGCATTAATAAATCATTTGTCAAAAGTATCAAAAAGTGAATCATTGACCGCAATGACAGCCAAAAATTTAGCGATAGTTTGGGCGCCGAATCTGTTACGCTCTCGACAAATGTCGCGTTTGGGGGGAGACTTGGCTGCGCTTCAAGTCATCGGAATTCAGGCAGTTTTAACACAATATTTAATACAAAATTATGAGAAAATATTTGAAGAAAAATATCTAATATCAAAAAGACATCATTTTTCTTCTGAAGACAATTCTAAAGAAATAAAACCTATTTTTTCACTCAAAAAATACAAAAGTTTTGAATCTTTTTTCGACAAAAAAATTGTTTTTAATTTTCGAATTAATT
This sequence comes from Nanhermannia nana, assembly GCA_033996565.1. NCBI lineage: Eukaryota > Metazoa > Arthropoda > Arachnida > Sarcoptiformes > Nanhermanniidae > Nanhermannia > Nanhermannia nana. The sequence goes on from JAUJYT010000082.1 coordinate 23,777, forward strand.
TCGCTAAAATTGAAACACTTTTTGAGTCAGACGAAGTGTTGACACAAGTGTTGGACGACAGCGACGACGCGTCGTGTTTGGTGTCAACGGCTTTGTGGACCATAACAGCTACAGATCTGAACAGATGTGAGGCAATTGTGAGGACGTCAACTGCGACGCACGACATGTCTCTAAATAATAGTGTCTTAATTACAACGCCTTTTGTGGTCAGAAATGATTCACAAAAAGTGAAACAAAAGTATGAAACTCAAAAACATGAAACTCAAAAAAGTCCGGAAAAAAAAGAATTATTATTGACTTCAAGAGAAAGAATCGAAAAAATAAAAGCCGAACGAAGGCAACAACTGAGACAACAGTTCAATAATAGCAGCAGTTGTTCAAACACCATCCCAAGAATAGCGCCGACGCCGACACCCAGAAAGACAGTCATGTCGTCCAAATGGCGACAAATCGGACCCAAAGTTCAAACGGTAAGAGAAATATTTGTTTGAACTTAAATTGCCTTAAAATGACTTCAAATTTATTTTAAAAATTCTTACAATTCTTTTACATTAAATTTTATGAAATGTATGCAAAACCTAATGATTGTTCCCGAGTCTGTTCCACATACGAACATCTCCTGACCCATTATTAGTCTCATTATCGATATCGCTATCGATATTTTCGATGACCTTTCGTTGGTTTAGTTGTAGATCAGATGTGAGACCAGTTTCAGAGTCTGGTCAGCATTGAGTTCATTGAGTTCTTCATTATTCTCATTGATTTGCATTTTCTTCTTTTCATTTGAATTCAAATCGATATTAGATTTTTGTTTTGAAGTCATTATATGTTAAATAAATAAGAATTAGTCTTAATTATTGATAAAACCAATTGATTTACAGATTTATAAACACTTTTACTTTAAATAATAATGTTTTGAGAGTTATAGTAAAGTATATGAGTGTATGAGTACTGCATGTACTGTACTGTATGTGTAGTACTGTTTGTATGGCTTTGAGATAACTCTCTCGACAACAATATTAGCAAAACATTTAATTTTATTGAATATTGTTTCAGAGACGACCACAGAGTGTGTCCACAACAACACCGGTTCCCACTCCCCGTCGACGCAATAGTTGTGACGCAATACAGGCGTCGACCACCACGACATCGACGACGACAGACACGTGTTCGCCCATTATTACGATAACGACTTTGAAGACGAGTTCAAAATGCAAACGAAACAATTGGAACACAAATGCGTCGCAAATATTCGAAACTAATAAGCGATAAAAAGTTTTTTATTCAAAAATGAGTTAAAATTTTTGTACAGTTTTTGACATTAAACGAATTTTCTTTTCAATTTCTGCGTCTTTTTCTAATTGACGTCTCATTCGAGACGACATATACGACGACTGTCGACCACTGTTGTCCTCTTTTGACGTCTTTTGTTTCTCTAAACCAGGAATTGTTGACGACGTCGACGACAAACGTGACGACGATTTCAATGACTTCTTCATTACGAATGAAATTCTTTTCGAAGACTTTTTTGAAGATTTGTTTTCGTGTTTTTTTGTCTTTTTATGACTTTTCTTCTTATGTTTTTTGTGTTTCTTTTTCTTCTTCTCTTCACTTGTTGTGGAACTTGTTGTCGACGAAGAACTGGAACTACTCTCTGAAGTGGTGGAGGACGACGACGACGACGACGACGACGGACTTCTTTTGCGTTTTTCTTTTTTGTCAAATTTTTTGGGAATTTTTTCGATTAATTTTTCCTCAATTTTAGGCTTAATTTCACTTTTTTTGTTGACGTTATTTATGTATTCATTGAATAAAAGAGAAGAAAATGATTTATCTTTTAAAACAAAAGGATTTTTAAATTCATATAAATTTTTGAGATATTTATCAAAAGAAATATTGGGAAAAGTTTTGCAAATATTATCACAATTTCTCTCTTCGTTTAAAAGTTTACAAAAAATTTTTTTTTCATCACGTATTACATGAACGACAGCGACGACGACGACGTCATTCACTTCAAGACCACCACTGTTATGATCGGTTGTCATGACGACAGACGAAGCACTCATTTGTAAGTCATATAGAAATCTCGAATTATTTTTAATTAATTTCAATGCAAATGAATTTGAGTCCAATTTAGAGATAATTTTAGCGCAAAAAGTTTCTCCTCTTTTAATACAATCAAAAAAATGTTTTTCTCGCGCTTCCGATGAATAGAAAGAAAACATTTCCAAAAACAAACCCTCACTTGTGGTCAACACTGTGTCGTCGACTGTCGTGTTGTCCGTCGTCGTCGTCGTTGACGTCAAGTGTTGTCGAAGTTGTCGACGGATTCCATTCAACTTTTCGTCTAATTTTACACTAAAATAAAGACAAAAATAAAAAACAATTCTTTTTTTTAATTTAAATATTTTATACTTTTTTTGTTCGAAATTTGGTTCCATTTGTTGTTCACTTTTATGTTGACATAAATTACGTGCAAATAGTGTTTTAAAAACTTTTTACATAAAAAAGTATTTAAAACTAATATTTTTTCGAAGATAATAATTATTCTCTTATTAAACACAATACTGTTTGTATTGTTGGTCCTAATACTGGATACACTTCTAAAGAAAAATAATTAAATATTTTCTTCAAACAAATGACAACTAAGAACAGTACCACTCCTTCTGTATATTTGACTCTCAAACAAGTGAAAGGGTTTTCAAGTTGTAGTGGTTTGGCTTTGATGAGCACCACCACTTCCACCAACAACAGGTTTTTCAGTTTCCTGTTCATTAGGATCTTCAGCGGGTAATGAAAACTGCCATTAGATCTGTGGGGAAATTGTCTTTGCCGGCGATATACACATTCTATATACCCATCCTATATACCCACCATATATCCAATTGTATTCAAACGAAAAATAAAGTTTTGATTCGCAATTATGTTTAATAGTGTTCAAAGTTACAAATATTTACTTCTCATCAAAATTCACTATAAATTGCACTTCAATTCCATTATATTCGCCAAATAGTGAAAACCTGACATTAGTTGACATCTTTATTAAAGCATTGAGTGTTCAATTCGTCTAATTCTAGCTCCGCTTAAGAAACAAATGATACCAAACATAAATAATTTTCAATTGTAATACAAATATTTATTAAATATGGGTTTTTAAAAACTTTTAAAAACTCATAGTAATCACTCCACAGTCAAACGGAAAACCTATGAAAGAATGTGACCGAAGATGAGTTAATGATTGGCTAAAAGACAACTCTTAATAATTAAATCGACAAATCTTTAATTAAGTGATTGAAATGTGATATGATATGTGAAAAGAATAGTGATATGAAATCCACTTGAATGAAATTTTAAACAAAAATGACTCGAAATCTACTTTATTAACAAAATTTATTAAATTTTAGTGTTCAATGAATTTTAATGAAATATTTATACAAATATATGAATGAAATCAATAGTATTTTTGACTTATTATTACTACAGATATTCGCTTTCTATCAAACAATTTTTATTCAATTTAACAATTAATTAATTGAAGCGATATTTTTGGCATTTTTTAAATCATTGAAAAGAAACAAAAGTTCTCTTTTGATGTCACTGTCGTCGTCTGTCGTCCGCACGACGTTCTCGTTGTCGCCGAACAACTCTTTTTCCAATTTATCCACTTTTGACTCCATTTTGGATAAATTTTCAATAATTTCTTTTTGTTTTTCAACAATTTCTTCATTTTTTTCCTCATTTTTCTCAATTTTTGAATTCAAACAATTCAACACTTCTTTGACGTCATACGTCGCCGACAAAAGTGAATGTGTCGTCGACAGCATGTCGTCCAATACGTCAACTGTGGCCGACGATTGACTTCCGGAACAGAACGGAAACTGTGGTCTTTTCGAGTATTTAATGATATGATTGGTGAGAAACGAATTTTGACGCGATTTTCGAACATTTTTCGGGAAACGACACGACAGACAGAAATACCCGTTTTTCGGGACATCCATTTCCTGCGAGAATGACATACAGGACGCATGTTGCCACGTGAGACACAGCTCACACTGCACCATAAGACCCGACTCTTCACGTGCGTCACACACGCAGTGAACCAATTCCTCGATTTCGTCGTTTTCATGGATTTCCGCAACAGTTCTCGCGTCCCAAAAGGGAAGACACGTGTTGGGAGTGATTGTGGGCGACACTGCCGTCGATGTTGCAGTGGTGGTCGTCATCGTCGTCGTTGACGTCATTATGGTCGACGTTAAGTTGTGTTCAACACTAGAACTGTTGGACGTCAACAGTTGAGACGTCTGTCGATTGGATTTACGGACAGCACTTGTGGGCAAAGGCTTTCGCACGTATTTGCGTTTGAGACGATTGTTGGCCGCCGTGTCTTCCATGTCAACGACAGCGGTCGTCGTGTCTGTCGTTGACGTCGTCGGGAGTGACTGCTGCTCAACATTGGTGTCGACAACATGATGCGGCAGCGGTTCGATCGCTACGTCGTCCGTCACGTTGTTGACGTCGTTTTTGTGGTAATGTTTCAAATGTTGCGCTAAAAGCGATTGTTTTCGAAATCCTTTTAAACATGAATTGAAATGACATTTGAATTGATTGTGATCTTCACTGACCCGAAACTCTTTACCCGAAACACATGTCGGGACACGAATTCCCGCATAATTTGCGGGCATTTTCTCCAAAGCACTCGATTTCACTTTTTTTCTGTATCCGTCATAGAAAAGCACTAAAACTGATGGATTTTGTGTTCGGTCTTCGTATTTGTGGACAATTGTCGCCGGATATAAACGTGAGTCAGACCAACGCGCGAGCACTTCCTCATTGAGCACAAACTCATTCGTTTGGTTTGAATTCACGTGGAATTCATTTCTGTTCTGTTTTTCACGAATTAGTGGTGAATTCATTTCAAACCATTGATCGAAACGTGAAGACCAGCGCTCAAAATGCACGAGAACTGTCTGTTGGGCACTGTCCACGGCCAACACTTTCGCCGAATACCAATTGCCGACGTCGTCACGCGCCTCAACTCTCTGTCCAACTGACCATTTGTTGGCGACGGTCGTGGACGTCGTCGTCGTAGTCGTCGACGACGCTGTCGATGTGGTGGTCGTCGGTGTCGGTGTCGGTGTTGGTGTTGGTGTTGGTGTCGGTGTCGCTGTTGTGTTTTGTGTTGTCTTTAGTCTTTTGTTTTGTTTTTTTTCACTTGAATTTTGGCTCAAATTTAATACCAATTCGTGAACAGATTTCTGAGCCGTTGGACGTCTCGGACGTCCTCTACTTCTCTGTTGTGGTTGAATGTCGTCGTCGTCTTTGTCGTCGTCCCTGTCGTTGTTGTCATCCATTTTGTGTTCATAATACGTCTTAATAAGAAATGACGTAAAAAATGTGGACGTAATTTATTGTTAGAATGTAATAATGGAGTCAAGTATAATAATTGACAACAATTGTAATGAATTTAATGTTTGTTTTAATAGTAATAATGATAACAATATTTCGAATAAACATCGCTTTAAAGTCGTTAAATTGGTTTCGAGTGAACCCTATTTGAGGGGAAAATGGATTTGTAAGGACTATAAAGACAAAGAGGAATTGCACTCAAATCAAAACAATAATTCGTCAAATGCTTTGTCGTCGACGACAACCACCGCGAGTACGACGTCGGCCGACAACAGCAATAGTAACACAACCACGACAACAACCACCGCGGGAGCGAATGGCGTTGCCATTGACAACAAGATAGAGCAGGCGATGGATTTGGTCAAATCGCATCTTATGTTTGCCGTTAGAGAAGAAGTCGATGTTTTGAAGGAAAGAATTAAAGAATTAGAATCAGAAATACAACTATTGAGAGCGCACGCGTCTCAGGAGACGCTTCAACTCATTCATAATCAACTTTTAAATCAAAATTCAATGAATACTTTGAATGAAAATCAATAAAAATATTTTTATTTATTCTTTTTTCTCTTATGTTTCTTTTTTGACAATTCTTCTGAATAAAGTTCTTCAAAGCCTGAGTGTCGCCATCTTTTTAATCAAATGTAATGTAAATAAAAATTAATAAATTAAATATTTATAATTGTTTTTTCAAAACAAACCTTTCGTTTGGTTTTTGTTTTTTCTCCGCTTTTAATAACTTTTTTATCGATTTTTTATCTCTTTTTCTCCGTTTTTCAATATTTCTGTATTTTTCGGTATTTTTTTCCACAATTTTTTCGGTTTTTCTTCGCTTTTCTTCATTTTCATCGCATTTTTCTCCATTAATTTTTTTCCATTTATTCCACATTTCATTTTCTTCTTTTTTCTAAAAATATTTTTCAAAACAATTATTAAAAGACAAAAAAATTAATTAAAAACAAACCCTATTTTCGAATTCAAACGATTTTATCGTATTTTTTAATAAATTTTTTGCTTGAATTGAAACCATTTTTGACTGAAACGACTCGATCAATAGTATTGATAATCGATAGTCATAAACAAACGATTGACAATCGATATCATTATTACACAAATGGCGTCAATGTCTGCACAGCAACAACAGTCGACGACGACGACGACGTCGGACGTCTCGGGCGACGACTCTTTATATCCGATCGCAGTCCTAATCGACGAGTTGAGGAACGACGACGTGCAGGTCTGTATCTGTCTGTGTGCGTCTGTGTTTGTCTGTCGAACATTACACTCATAACACACTTCTCTTTACAGTTAAGACTCAACTCAATCAGAAAACTTTCGACAATAGCTCTCGCATTAGGTGTTGAGCGCACGCGCACTGAATTAATCCCATTCTTGACGGACACTATTTATGACGAAGATGAGGTGTTGCTCGCGCTCGCAGAACAATTGGGACAATTCACTGCTCTTATCGGTGGACAGGAATACGTTCACGTGCTTTTACCCCCATTGGAATCCTTGGCAACGGTGGAGGAAACGGTGGTTAGGGATAAAGCGGTGGACAGTTTGCGCGCGATTTCAACACAACATTCGGCACAAGATTTGGAGCAATATTTCGTTCCTTTAGTTAAACGTTTGGCTTCAGGTAAGCGATAGTTGATTACCGATCGTATCGATTACATTATCCCTTCTTTAGGCGATTGGTTTACATCGAGGACGAGTGCGTGCGGACTCTTCTCTGTCTGTTATACACGAGTTTCGATTGCAGTGAAAACAGATCTCAGAAAGTATTTAAACATTTTTTGCTGTATTTTGTATTTTGTGTTGATTAACACTCTCTTTACAGTTCGTTCCGTCAGCTCTGTCAAGATGATACACCGATGGTGAGAAGAGCGGCCGCCGCCAAATTGGGGGAATTCGCGAAAGCCCTTGAAGCGGAATACGTGAAATCGGATGTCATCTGTTTGTGGTCACAATTGGCTTCTGATGAACAGGATTCTGTGCGTCTATTGGCTGTTGAAGCGTGTGTTGCCATCGCAGCGCTTCTCAACAATGAGGACATTGAACAACACGTGATGCCTGTGTTGAGATCGGCAGCAGAGGACAAGTCATGGCGAGTGCGATATATGGTTGCGGACAAATTCACGGAATTGCAGAAAGCTGTTGGACCGGAAATCACTCGCGCGGATCTCGTGCCCGCCTTTCAGAACCTCTTAAAAGACTGCGAAGCGGAAGTGAGAGCTGCGGCTGCTCAGAAAGTGCGCGATTTCTGTCAATTATTGTCTCCGCACGAGACTCAGGAACAGCTGATTATGACTAATGTTTTGCCGTGTAATGAATGCTTCACGTGATTAACACGTGTTATGATTTGTCTCTAATTATTTTTCTGTTTATTAAAGGCGTGAAAGACTTGGTTTCTGATCCGAATCAACACGTCAAAAGTGCTTTGGCTTCTGTTATTATGGGTTTATCACCAATTGTGGGCAAAAATAATACAATAGAGCATTTGTTACCAATGTTTTTGAGTCAATTAAAAGATGAATGTCCCGAAGTGAGGTTAAACATTATTTCCAATTTGGACTGTGTCAATGAGGTCATCGGCATTCAACAACTCTCACAGTCATTATTACCCGCTATTGTTGAGCTCGCGGAAGACCAGAAATGGCGCGTTCGTCTGGCAATAATACAATACATGCCTCTTCTCGCGGGACAATTAGGCGTTGATTTCTTTGATGAGAAACTGAACGCTTTGTGTATGACTTGGCTCGTGGATCAGGGTTTGTGCATTGTTAGGTATTATTGTACTCAATATTATATATATATGTATCTCTCCATATAGTATTCGCTATAAGAGAAGCCGCCACACAGAACCTCAAGAAATTAGTCGAAAAATTTGGAAGTGATTGGGCCACAAATACTGTTATCCCTAAAGTGTTACAGATGTCACGTGACACCAATTATTTGCATCGAATGACGTGTTTGTTCTGCATTCAAGTCTTGGCATCTGTTTGTGGACAAGAAATCACTTCTAAGCTAATGTTATCCACAGTTGTGGGCCTCGGTGTGGACCACGTGGCTAATGTGCGCTTCAATGTAGCGAAAACTCTGCAGCGAATCGGACCAATCCTCGATCAAAACTCACTGCAGACGCAAGTGAAGCCATGTCTCGACAAATTGCAATCGGACGTCGACGTTGACGTTCGTTTCTATGCTAAAGAGGGTCTGTATTATAGCTCTTGTGTGGTATACTGTATTAATTGTGTTTTGTTTCCCCCTTTATATAGCGGTCACATCTTTGGCTTTATCAGGATTTATTTAATTATTTATTAATTCTTTTAATAATAAAAAGATTCTGTTTTTTTTCATTTAATACTATAATTCAATTCAATTCAATTGTAATTCAAATAAAAATAAATGTGTTTTCTCTGAAATAAACACTCAATAGATGTCAGCATTTGTTGTATTGTTTTTCGTTTGTCAGCCATTTTGTGTCTCGTGATTAACAATAATAATACTGTATATTAGTCTTTGGATCACATGATCGCTCAGATCTCGTGACAAAAAGTTTTCAAAGTTTTGAACGAAAATTGAAAACCAATTAATGGACCGAATGGTTGAGCATGCTGATTCACAAAGGTCAGGGTCAAAGATCATCCAATAGCTGTAGTGTGTATTGTATTTTGTTTTTTGTTTTGATTTTCAGTTCAACCGAAGAAACAAATGAAGAACAAAGAGAAGAAAATTGCGGTTTGTTTTCAATTATTTTTTTGTTTTTTATTTTTAAATTGTTTTCAATTTTAGACTCAAATGAAGAAAACTCTGAAGAAAACGAAGAAATGACTGAAAGTTCATCTCTT
>JAUJYT010000083.1:0-32997 GCA_033996565.1 Nanhermannia nana
ATTATTCTATTTATTTTTCATTTATCTAATAATTATAACTGTACTTCTGATAATAGACTTTTTCCAATTTATTTAAATATTAATGACGTTCAAGTGGACGTCCGAATCTTCTCGATCCCTATCCACTTAACCGTCATTTTAGTCACACTTCATTCAACCCCTACCCCTGCACGCCGATGTCATTTTTGAACGTCCCCTGAGTGCTTAAAAACATTCAAATTGTGCTGATAATTAATTGTAACATGCTCATTAAAGATTTTTAACTTATTTGTGACCTATAATGTTTATAGAACATCATTAAAAGAGGTTTCGCGAAAAACTCTCGATTTTGAACACTATTCTTTCCGATTCCCGACCTATTTTAGAGTTTGAACCTCCCGAAAAATTCGGGTCTCATAATTATATTGAAAACAAAGGCCAGAGTTTGCAAAGTTGAGACGCACTTGAAAATTATTAATACCTGTGTGTATTTCTATAAAATAGTGGGAATTTGCTTATGATTATGATATGCCTCTAAACATATGACTAATTTATTTGTAAACTATTATAGATATTAAAAATAAAATCATTTTTTATAATTTATAATTAAATAATTAATACTGATTTGAATTACTTTGCATTTGCTTTTATTTTAAGACAAATCATTTGAATTGCTTTTAAATTAAAATTAGTTTATTTTAAATGTTGTTCAAAACTTTTTAAAGAGCATTTTAATAACAATTTTAAAATCGATTTCATTAAAACTGATAACAGAATCAAAACATGACATGGAATGGAAATTCTCCTCAATTGACACAATGTTTTAGTCAAACTATACTACCATTAATACCATTAATAATACTATTAGTACTACTGCCTTACGATTTATTTCACGTAAAAAAGCGGTCCAAACAATTGGCACCAATTCCTTATCAATGGAGAATTTATCTTAATTTGGTAATAATCTTAACTGCTCTCAAAAAGTTATATTCTTTTAATTTTTTCTCACAAATTATTTGATAAAACTATAATTTTGTTTTCAGTTTTCAATCGTGTCTTTAATGGTGATATCAATAACTCATATAACAAAGACTTTGTGGCAATTTTTTTCTAATGAAATACATTTATTACTTTTAAGTGATTTATTTGCGCCTATAATTAATTTGATCGCATACTCATTTATAGTAATTTTGATATTTATATTTTGTAAAAATGGTTATCGAAATCCCGCTTCAATACCATTCTTTTGGTTGATTAGTTCACTCATTTCATCAATTAATTTGTGGACAGTTTGCAGTACAAATGAAGACTCTTTTAGTGTTATTACACAAAGTTTAGATATTTTTATGACATTATTATCACTGATAATCTCTAGTCTTTCGCCTAAAGTTTCATTATTTGAATCACTTGACAATGAATGCGAAAGCTGTCCATTACATGATTTTAATGTGTTTTCTCGAATACTATACTTTTGGATCAAAAGATTATTAATACTCGGATATAGAACTAAATTAGACTTTAAACAGCATTTAATGCCGTTATGTTATTATTTAAAGTCTAAAAATAGTTTTGATTCATATACTTCTGCTGATAAAAAGTACAATTCATCCAAATTATTGATATCAAAGAAATTATTGCCACTTCTTTGGTGGACTGCTTGGATCCCTTATTTAATGTCAGCAATTCTTGAATTCGTATTAATCGCTGCGAACTATATTCAGCCCTATTTTCTCGGGAAGTTAATTGACTTCATATCAGGCAATATGGATGAGCCTCAATGGCATGGACTCTATTATGCCATTTTCTATTGTTTCTTTGTAATGAGCGCTCGAATAATCGATTGTCACGCATATACATTCATGACTTTGGCCACATATCGTCTCAAATCTGCGATGACTTCCGCTGTTTATTCAAAAATGTTAAAACTGAGTTCATCTTCTCGTCGAGAATATACTGCCGGTAATACCTGTATATAGTATAAGAGTCTTGTAATTACTATTGGTATCGCGTCAAAATATGACCAACACCAACTTTTTAAGTTTTCTTGTTTTGTATGTGTGATTTAATTGAAATTAGACTCAATTTATATGTAAATTAGTACATTAATTTCAAATATGAATTTACTCTATTTTAACGTTAAAATTGAGTAAAAGTCAAATATCTAAAAAACTATAAATTTAATGCAAAAATTGCATTGATATTCTCAATGATGATACTAATTTGTGTCGGCGATATTATGACGTGGAACCATTACTCTTAACTTAATTTTTGATTTATTGGTGAATATTTGTTAATAATAACAATTTGATCTCTAAATTGATTTTAAGGAGAAATTAATAATCTGATGGGAGTCGATATCGACGAGATCTGTAATTTCGTGCAGATTATGAATTCGCTTTATACTGTTCCTCTCTGTTTGACTGTTGGTGTGTTTATTTTATGGCAAAACTTGGGTCCGTCTTCTCTCACTTTACTGGCAGTGATGATAATTCTGGGACCGATCACTACATATATAATGAGGAAAATGGATAACTCACAGACCGCTCAAATGAAACTCAAAGATAAACGAATGGAACAAATTAGTGAAATATTAAATAATGTGAAGTTATTGAAGTTGTTCGCGTGGGAGAAGCCATTCATTGATAGGGTCACTAAAACGAGGCAAAAAGAGTTGATTCAGTTGAGAGCATTAGGCTATTGGTCTTCAGCTATTGATGTATTATGGGTTGTGGCGCCTATGCTTGCGGCCGGTGCTACTTTCACAGTCTATAACTTGACATCGAATCATGTTTTTAATGCAAAAACAGCATTTGTGTCGCTATCATTATTCAATTTATTGCGATTTCCTATGGCTATACTTCCATCTGTATTGACTCGTTGTATAAGAGCCACCGTTTCCTTTAAAAGACTCGCAAAATTCCTAAGTTCTGAAGAACTGATAGACAATCGCAATAATCCATCTGATGATGACATTAGCACTAACAGTAGTCCAATATATTTGAAGGACTGCACATTCACTTGGAGTTTAGATGAAGAACCAGTTCTTAAGGATATTACACTCGAAGTATCCAAAGGATCTTTAGTGGCCATTGTTGGTAAAGTAGGTTCAGGCAAGTCATCACTTTTCTCAGCTCTTATGGCAGATATGTATGAAACAAAAGGATCGACTAAAGTGTTGGGTTCGCTCTCATATGTGCCTCAATCGGCTTGGATTCAAAACACAACTTTGAAGCAAAACATCACTTTCATATCAAATTATGATAAAGACAAATATGATAAAGTTGTTGACGCCTGTGCTCTAAATACAGATTTAGATATACTTCCGGCTAAGGATGAAACAGAAATAGGAGAAAAAGGAATCAATTTAAGTGGTGGTCAAAAACAAAGAGTTAGTTTAGCGCGAGCTGTATATCAAGATACAGATATTTATCTACTCGACGATCCATTATCCGCAGTGGACGCACATGTGGCACAACATTTGTTTGAACATGTGATCGGACCAAACGGAATGCTATCTAATAAAACACGAATATTGGCCACACATCACATCTCTTTTCTAAGAGATGTCGACAAAATTGTTGTAATGAAAAGCGGAGAAATCATTGGTGTCGGAAATTATGAACAGTTGTCTCAAAAAGGATTACTTTCAGAAGAAAATTTGAACGACAAAAATGATGAACAAATAGAGAGTGAATCCGATAATAATCTTAATAATTCAGTCAACTTATCATCTGATCAATCACTTGAACGACAAATTTCTAAACTGAGTGAAAGTGAATCAATTTCATCACAAAAGAAACTTAACCGTCAAATATCGCGACAAATATCAAAACAAAGTCATTCAACTGAAAAGTCCGAAAGTTTAAAAGAAAAATTCAAAAAAGAAGCCAACAAAGCGCAGCTTATAGATGAAGAAGAGCAAGAGTTCGGTAGTATAAAGTTCAGGGACTATATGAGTTACGTTCGGCGATGTGGTGTTCCCATTATTATAATGCTAGTTATCGCTGAGTTATTATATGATTTTTGCGAAGTCGGAGCAAACTATTGGTTAAATTTGTGGACTTCACAGAATCAGACTTTAATAGAAGAGCCTTCAAATCGAAATTTCTATTTAAGCATTTATGTGTCGAGTATTTTATGTGGAGGCATTTTCATTATGTTAGGAACGGTCTCAATATATACCGGATCTATTCGTGCGGCTGCAGAGTTGCACAAAGAAATGCTGTTATGTATTTTGCGAACACCGCTTTCTTTTTTCGATGTTACGCCTTTGGGGCGAATCATAAATCGATTCAATCGTGATATGGGAACCATTGATGAAGACATTCCCTTTAATTTAATGGTTTCAGTTCAACATTGGTTATGGGCTCCACTTGTCTTCATTATGATTTGGTCAACAAATGTTTTTATGGGAATTCAAATCATTTTTGTTAATATAGTATTTTATGTGATTTATGTAAGAAAACAATATTTATTTTAATAATAGATTGAATTGCATTCAAATGATTTTATTGAATGTTTTATTTACAGAAACTTTATTTGTGGACTTCTCGACAGTTGAAAAGATTAGAATCGATCACTCGATCTCCTATTTACAGCCATTTCAATGAAAGTATTTCAGGAGCAGTCAGTATAAGAGCTTATAATGTGGAACAAGTTTTCATTAATGATTTGCAAAACCGCATCGATATTAACACAAATGTCTCGAGACATCAATTTTCGACAACTATGTGGTCAGTAGTGAACAAAATAAATGAAACACAATAATAAATGGGTTTAAATTAATTAACTTTAATGTCAGGATTGAAATGTGGACTGGAATTATCGGAGCTGTGATCACATTCTCGACAGCAATCTTTGTGGTCTTACATCGTCATGAAATCACTGCTGGTTTGGCCGGTTTTGTCATTATCTATTCGGTAGAAGTAGTTAATGGTATTGCTTGGGTGATAAGGATTAGTGCGGAATTAGAGAATAGTATGGTTGCAGTGGAGAGAGTGCGCGGATATACGAAATTGGAGTCAGAGGCAGATTGGGATTCAAAGCACGATCAGAAACCTGAACCCGAGTGGCCTACAAATGGTCGAATAGATTTTAGCAATTATACCACTAGTTATCGACCAGGACTTGACCCAGTTCTTAAAAACCTGAACCTAACTGTCAGATCTGGAGAGAAAGTAGGTATTGTCGGTCGAACTGGTGCTGGAAAGTCATCCATCACTTTGGCATTGTTTCGAATCATTGAACCAACAAATGGCAGAATAATGATTGATGGCATCGATGTCACCAAAATTGGTTTACATGACTTGAGGTCCAAGTTAACAATTATTCCACAAGAGCCTAATCTTTTTGCTGGAACTTTAAGACTCAATTTGGATCCGTTTGAAGAGCATTCGGATCAAAAGCTATGGACTGCTCTCGAAAATGCACACTTGAAAGTAACTTATAATTCAATTATTTAATAATAGCCTAAACTTAAAACAATACTCTATTAGGACTTTGTTAGTTCATTAACTGCCGGACTTTCATATGAAATAACCGAAGGCGGGGATAATCTGAGTGCAGGTCAGAGACAATTAGTTTGTCTCTCGAGAGCACTTCTTCGCGATACTAAGATCTTAGTTCTCGATGAGGCGACCGCTGCCTGTGATTTGGACACAGATTTGTTAATACAGTCGACTATTAAAGAAAAGTTCTCCAAATGTACTGTTTTGACAATTGCTCATCGATTGCACACTGTTTTGGATTACAACAGAATTATTGTTTTACAAAACGGACTAATTGTGGAAAACGGATCACCACAAACATTACTCAATAATTCTGATTCAATATTCTATAGCTTAGCAAAAGAGGCGGCGATTATATGAAATTATTCTCATTTTATGCATTTTATCTGAACTGAAAATCCTGTTTATGGCACTTACTCTGGTTCACATTATACGTGCAATTTTTTTGAGTAAACCAATGCAATACATATTTACAAATTAACAAAAGTCACATTTTAGAGAAGTTTAGAGGAATATCCCGACAATAGTCCCGAAAAACGATCTTTGAATTTGCCACAGAATCGCTGCGCTCATTATAACAATAGATGGCAAACAAAATGTTTTATTTTTAATATCACATAATTATAAGTCAAGTTTTGTTCTGTTATTTGTATGAAAATTAATATTTATTTTCTACAAAAATAAAGTTAAGTCTTAAGACTAAATTCAAATATTTATATATTTATCGTATAATCAAATTATTGTTATATTAATTATTTGTTTTGTTTTTTTAAATTTTATTTATTAATAATATTTTAATTATGTAGTAATTAAGAGTTTATTTATTTATAAATAATCATAATAAAGATGTCATTAATTAGAAGAGAAGGTGAAGAATATCTCAAATTTGAGGGAAATATCTATTATCACAATAGCATTGAAACCACAAATCAAGTGTTGAGTCAATTATTAAATGGTATTAATTGTAATAATAATCAAATTAATGACAAATTATTGGTTGGCTTTGACTGTGAATGGGATACAAAACCATTTCGTATGTGTTTCTAATCATATGTTTTCATTGTTTATAATTTAATTAATATGTTCGGAATGTTAGACCGAGAATAATGTTAGGTTAGGTTGTGTTGGGTTGGATTGGGTTAGAGTTGAGTTAGAGTTGAGTTTGGGCCAAAAGAGTTAGGCACGTATTTAAAAAGAAGTGTAACAGTCATAATGCAGTTTCATTACACCCACGTGTTTAACACTCCGAACAATTGCCAGATTTATCGTTATTATTAATAACAATAAATTGATTACAGCCTCAAAAGTGAGTTTAATCCAGTTGTGCATCGATTGCACAGAATGTCATTTATTCCAATTGTCGGCAATGAAGTATAAAATTCCTCCACTTCTTGAGTCACTAATACTTAATAAAAATTGTATTAAAGTTGGTCTCAATATAGAGAATGATTTCTGGAAATTACAAAGAGATTATGGCATACCTGCAGACCATGTGGTTGTCGGAAGAGATAAGTCTATCATTGATCTCAGCCTTTTGGCCAATCAGTTGTTGGGTATTATTATTAATAGTATTAATACACTATCAGTACACTATTCCTTATAATTAAGATCCAGAATAATGCATATTTGTATATAATCTGCATATTTTGGTCTTTTTATTGCAATTCTGCATATTTATTAAATTTTACTGAAAACTAATGTTGTTTTGATGCTAAAAATTGATAGAAATTATAATACAAAGTTTGACAAAGTTAGCAATAATTTGTAACTTCTAAATATTTGTTGTTTTAAATATTGCCCACTCACTCAACTCTTGTGATAATGAGAAACTTTTGCGGTTATAAATCTCAATTAGTTCAATGATAAACATTTAAATTTAATAATTTTAAGACCAATTTGATAATTACCTATAATACTGTACTTTTTAGATGTTATTCACCAGTTGTGAATAGGTTTATCTTCATTTTTACTTTATTTGATAATAAAATAATAATTTAGATGTGCATATGTTGTACATATTCCGGTCATTTTTTAGCTAAATTTTGTGCATATTATTCCGGATCATACTTATTATAAATGATAACAATTTAAATAATATAAAACAGTTGGGCTTCTCATTGATTAACTAAAACTTATATACAATATTGAGCTATGGATTGAAAATATATTTCTAAAAATTGTTTTTAATTTTTATTAACTCTGTTTTGTATATTAATTTTTCATTTTAATGAATTAAAGGCAAAAGCACTCGTTGGAGTCTCAATGGATTGTCAATGTTTTTATTCAATAAAAGGATTAATAAAGATCTTCGACTTTCCAAATGGTCTAATAATCCATTGACTAAAGAACAACAAAATTATGCAGCAATTGATGCGTTCGCTTCTTATGAACTCTATTATGCGATTAAAGCCAAAGCAATTCAATCTTAATGAACGGAATCAACGTATTTCTCATTTTATTTTAAAAGTTTATCTAACTTTTTAAGTAATTAATTCTTTGATTAGTTTATATACATAGCACAGCCTTTTTGTTTCATTCAGTTTATAAAGAATTTATTAAATATAAAAATAAGTTTTAATCTATTTTACAAATATTTTATAAACGTATACTTTAATAAATTATTAAAAAATTTGATACACTCTTTGTGTTGTACTGTATATGAATACTTTACTAAATGAATACAAACAAATTATGGTATTCACACCAATAATAAAACTCGAAGTCTATTGTTTGATAACTTTAAACACAATTTGTTAATGATTGCATCTTTTAATGGCGTCAATAATTTCTTACCTCAATATTATTGCAAAATAAATTCAATTTAATTTAAAGTAATGTTTCATCACTTTGGCCTTCAGTTTAATATATAAAATAATTGAAAAAATAAATTAAATGATTTGTTAAAACAGTTATAAACTTCTGTATTGGTTTAAAACTAATGTTTTTTATTAATATCAGAACCATTTTCTATTGATGTAAATATGAATACAATTTTAAAACTTTTAATTTCCCGAAATTCTGGTATAAAAGTTGCATAAAAAGGTCCAAACATACAAAATCCAATCCACTCACAAATGGCAGAGATGCTGAGATTCAAAGAGTCCTTAACGTTCACATTGTTATCCATTTTTGAGTTAATAAATTTATTACAAAAAATATATCCTAAAAAACTCGGTATAATTATTGAAACAATGATTAGGCGTAAAAATGATATTTTGATGTAATTATTATTGTACGCTATTTTCGATTGTAAAATAATATCAAAAGTGCCAAAAACACAAGTTATATAAGTTCCAAAATTATGCGTTGCGTTCATTTCAGACGAACGAAAGTTTCCGATCATTGATAAGCCAATGACTGTCATTAGACCACAAAATAATGATAGACTATTACAAAGATATATTGTTCGAGTTGGAGATATGGCACCGGTTTGATCATCAATATCAAAATTATTACATTTAATACTAATTATTTTATTACGAATATATACAGTAATCGCCACTAAAATGGATCCGATATTAAAAAAATATGTAAAAATAGCTGATTCAGGCGCTAATACTCCGGTATCGCTTATAAATGGAACCATTATTATAATGTGGTTGTTATGTTTAGCGATCGTATACCTGTTTCAAAAATAATATTCAAACCATTTAGTATTTTGCAGCCTCGACCGCATCAAACTATAGCTCATCTTACTATAGCTCATGCGAATTGTATGCAAAGTATGTAAGCTAAATGTTTATTCAGTTTATAATAAATTTGCTTTTTTCAGATTCTATTCTATTAATGTATCAAGTAATGTATCAAATAATGTTCGCTAATTATATGTTTATATGGAATCTCTGTTAAACTAAACAAAAATGGTTCACTACAAACGGCAATATTAACTCTTACAGTACTTCTTTCAGTACTTCTTACAGTAGTTTTGGACTTTCTGTGAGATTCATTTATATTACGCTCTCATCACTTTTGGAACCAATCAAAAGTTAGCAAAGTTTTACTTACAATAAAAAGGGACCAAAAATAACCAACAATGAGAGTGAAAGTGGAATCAAATATAATTTCGATGACATCTTACACTTTTGTCTAACTTAAAAAGTTATTATATATTTTATTATTATTTATAACAATAATAAATTAATTTTATGTAAAGTATTAAACAATTGGTAAATGATTGAACACATTCGTCAAAAAACAATATCTATTACAATAAAATGAATCTGAATATGAGTCACATTTCTATTTGTATTTCTATTTTTCATAAAATTCATTAACATTTTGAGGCATTAAACAAAACTCTAAAAACGGAAAATTATTTAATTTAATCTAAAAAGTGATATCACTTTTATTTTAATTTTTGTGTTTCAGATCAAATAAAGCATTACTCTCTTCATAGAGTAAATTCATTTTTTCATAAGGTATTAAAAATGCATTGAATGTAATGATTCGATAAGAGTGTCATTCATTATATATTGAGTTACATCTAATCTCATATTATTAGAGCTGCAGCGCATTCGACCCAAAGGTCAAAGGAATAAAACAGGCGCTTAAACGATAATATGAGTGACATGAGTGACATAACCTTTAGATTAACTGTTAATCTAATTATATTTTTGAGATATCAAATGATTTCTAGAATTATATTATTTTGATAAAACATTTTGATCTCTAATGCAATTAAATATGAGGCCATTCCTGCACATAAGCATTGAATGATTGAAACATAAATAAAGCATTAAAATGAGAAATTGTTTGCGTCCATCACTTTATGTCAGCTTTTTGTCATTTAATATTCTGAGAACAGTGAAAAGTTTTAAAAAAGTTACTTTTCACTAATTCAATAGAATAGTTATTTTATAAAATATGCGACAGTGAAGGCATAGTATCCCTAATCCTCTAAGGAAATGACTTTAACATTGTTAGCACAGAGACAAAGAATCGGGTTTTTGGTCAAACAGATGATCGAAATAAGATTATATACAGAGGTTATAAAGACTTTTTTCGGTCACATTCGAAGTCTAATAACTTTTGATAGACTGTACCTATTTTAATAAATTATATATCATTTTAAAGATAAAATTGTGCTCTAATAAAATAAATATATATTAATTTTGCAAAATATTATTTATGCACATTAAATATGCAAAATATGCACAAATACTGAAAATATCACTAATCCTGAAAATGTGCTATTATATACAAAATAAAACTTTGCCAAAATGCGACCTTTAGACCATAGCTGGACAAGCTTCGGACATTTGGGGGGGGGGGGTCATTACAAAATTTCTTGAAAAACCGAGGGGGGGTCAAAACTCATCGGTTTTAATAGGCAATTTTTCCTCAAATTGCGTTTACTCGCCAAAAAAATTTGACGCCAAATTTTTTAAAATTTCTCCTTTTTTGAAGAATTATTTAATAATCATAAATTTTAATGCCATTGTTTGATGCACTAATGCATAGAGCTAATCAAAAACCTTTTATAGGAATTTAAATTTTAATACAATCTGAAATTTTAATCAAAATCAAAGGGACCAAAGGATATTTTTTCAGTTTTTAAGAAAAATTTTCAGAAAAAAATCAAGGAGGGACCAAGGTGCGATTTTTTAAATTTCAAATTTTTTGGTGGGGGGGGGGGGGTACACCCTAGACAAACCTATGC
Source organism: Nanhermannia nana (assembly GCA_033996565.1). Classification (NCBI taxonomy): domain Eukaryota; kingdom Metazoa; phylum Arthropoda; class Arachnida; order Sarcoptiformes; family Nanhermanniidae; genus Nanhermannia; species Nanhermannia nana. Next base: position 11,146 of record JAUJYT010000083.1, read on the forward strand.
CTTGTCCAGGTATGCTTTAGACATGATTCGCATAGATATTAAGTCTTAGAGTTTTAAAATGTTTTTCTATATTAGTTTTCGATAAATTCGGTTTATTCGGCGTTATTTCAAGAAAATTAACTTTACAACCAATATTTTTTGGGATTCGGCGGCAATATTCGGGTTATTGAGCGCCACACCGAAAATGCTAATTCTCTAGTATTACTGTTCGAGTAATACAGTAAAAGCTCGATATAACAAACCTCGATGTAACGAACAGCTCGTTACAACGTACATAACCGGAATCCCGTTCGGCTATTAACTTAAGCTAAAATCCATTCGATATAACGAACCGCTCGATTTAACGAACAAAAAATTTTACCCCTTGAGGGTTCGTTATATCGAGCTTTTACTGTACCTGTAATGCAAAAGATGATTAACAAACATGTGCTTCATGTTAATTTACCGTAAGTTACTAGAGCGAGTAAGTTACTCTTAGTAAGTTACTGTAACTTACTTTCTCACAACCCAGGCTTCACTGCTGTAATTGACAAACTATCACAACAGATGCATTACAGGCAAAGCACAGTCTACTCTAACGTTTGCATTTAAAAATTGGCAGTAACTTCAAAAGCATTTTAAAATAATAAAATGAAAATAAAATATATCTTATCATATATCAAATTAAAGCCTAATTATTTGACTTTTCAACGCTACACTTCGATTAATTAATTAACAATTAGTTTAAAAGATATTTGAAAGTAAACGCTTTGCAAATATTTTGGATTAAACATATTATATGGGGTTTCGTGGGGTTCCCGAACTACAAACTCAAAATATATCATTGGATTTTGCTGAGACGAATCGATTGATACCACACTCGACCCAATAGTGACCACTTCTGACCAATTCTCGAAAACTTTAAATTATACAAGACTAGCGCCGTTTCGGTCAACCTAGCCTAAGTAAACTAACCGACATTTGTTGCGAATTAACAATAGAATTAGTTTTGTTCGGTTAGTTTGGTCAATAGAGCGGTAACGAACTAGGTTTGTGCATTTACTTTGTGTGACCAGAATATAAAAAAATAACATTATTGTTCCGTTCGGGAGTTGGCCAGAAGTGCCCAGTATATAATCGAGTATGGTATCATTAAAATCTGCTCGTCCAAACGAATCAAACGAGGTATAATACTTTGAGATGGAGGGTGGAGGGTGGAGGTGGCAAACCTTACTACAGCTTTTATTTGATATTTACAGGTTGTCCAAAGCCATATTAGAGGTCTCTCAACAAAAGTATAACTATTCTTTTTGTAATGAATTAATTAGACTTTAATCTCTAATAAATGTCTAATATATCATCAAATTTTGAAATGACTGTAAATTGTATTTTAAAAGTTATAATTAATTAAATTGACTCCAATTTTTAAATGCAAACGTTATCACTACTTATTATTAATATTTAAATGCTTTAAATGTGAATCACTTTTCAAAAGTAAACAAACAATGATTTTTGTTTTGACGCCTTTAACAGCACTTTATTTGCTTTTTATGAGAACTTATAATATTAATGTTTTTTATATTATAAGTATTTTTAGTTTTGATATCAATACTAAAAATAGTGTTTCATTAAGTGATTCAAATGTTTTAATTTAAATGATATTAATATTAATAATAATTAATTCAAAACAAATCTCAAATATTCGTCAATTATTTGGTTATTTTCTCTGAAAATCTGTTTTAAACGAAATTAAATTATTGATAAAAGAAATTAATAAATAAATAATAATTAAGTAATAATTAAGTAATAGTTAAATAATAGTTAAGAAAATGTCAACATTTAAACCGAAATCAGAAAAGTTTGAATCGTTTCCACTGATTATAACGAATGAGAGCCAACACAACCATCACAACGGTCATCACAAGAGTGCACACAAACAGAGGTCTGATTTGAATGATTGGTCGGATCAAGAGTTGGATGACTTGTTTCAGTCGCCACTCGAAGAAGTGTTGGACTCAATGAGATACCGGTCCGGACGTCAGGTGTCGCGAACCCATTGTTTGCGTTCAATAATATACATAAGTCTAATCAGTTTCGTATTCGGCGCCTCTTTTGCCTTCATTTTCATCACTGCTTTTAAATTAAACTCAAATGATATTAATTTTTCACAATTTTCATCATTAAATTCAATGAATATTCACAATAGAAAACAATTAAAGCCTTCTATGACTTCAACTGATTCTAACAATAATAACAATAAAATTAGAGACAAATTATTGGAACATATTTCTGGTGAAGGAATCGGTAAATTTCTTGAGTAAGTCTTCATTTCATTTTTTTAAGCTTACATTTAATTATCAATTATTACTGTTTTCATAAATGTATATCTGAGTCATATCTGTGTCTAACATAACATACAGTATATAAACAATTATTGTCAGCAAAGCTCTCAAAGAATGGATTTGATGAGAGTCTGTGGTTCCTGTGGTTCCTGAGACCTATACTTATATAAAACCCTGTGTGCCCCCCATTTACCTCCATTTGCCCATTGCTGGTACGGCAACATTGGTTAATGTCTGACAAAGTCTTTCTTATAAATAGTATTTTTGCAAAAGAATGTGGACTCAGAGCAGTGATTACCATACTTTTGAATTGATGTACCACAAAATGGACAGCGTTTAAGCTCTTAAGAGTTAAGAATTTGCGAATTTTCTGTATTGTGACACAGCTTTGCCACAAAATTTTCAAATTTTGAATTTGTCATTTGTTTTAAATGATATAAATGTAAAACTTTTAAATAAAAGTTTCTCTCGATATCTGCTGTGAAGCATATGTTCAAAACGAAAAATGTGAATCAATTTCGAAAACATATCCACAAACTCCACAGTTAGTGGTTTTCATTAAAAAAAATAGCGCAAAAGAAAGCAATAAAAAGCAATAAAATTAATTTGAATTGTTTGTGATGTTGACAGCCATCACAGTTACAGAACATTAAGTGATTAGAATTGGTTTGTCTTTGCATTAATTTCTAAAATCAAATATCTCTTTGAATTATACATAATATAAATAAACAATCGCTATATTATTAGTTTTGTTTGTTATCTGTCTCATAACTTAATAAAGTTATTGGACTGCACTGTACTGTATTGTTCATGAATTAATCAGAATATTGTCGACTTAAGTTATTATACTTTGAAACTTACAAGTTTTGAAATGCTTGTCCAGAAGTCAAGTGATGCTATTTTTAAATTATTATTTGTTAATCTTAATTGTTGTTTAGTTAATGTGTTTACAGAAGTGAATGCGATCCTAATGACCAAACATATAAGTGCATAAGTTAATGATTAGCCATAAACCATATTTGCATTAAAAGCAGATGTATTGTACCGTACAGTATATTAAGCTAATTATCAACAGATATGATGCAACTTTAAATCATGAACTCTTATTTGTTCAGAAAAGATGCCAATAGTAGTCAAATATTTGTCGCATATAATGGGCGGTATTTCTGCAGACATTTATTTTTGTCTTAAATTTCTTTTTTTTGCAAAAGAGCAAAATTACATAACATTGCATTGTTTTAGATTTGAACTAAAGTGAGTGTTTGAGTTACTATTATTAAGTCTATACATTATTTGAGGATTCAATTAATTGTTGATCTTTGAAAAAATGCGAAATTTAATTATTGAATCGGATTATGGCGGCGGACACTCTATTGAGACGAATGTTAGGCGAAAGTTTTGTCGTTTGGCAGCACTATCTTCAGTAGTATTAGGATTAATGATTGGAATTTGTATAACATATGTAGTTATGAGAGACAAACAGAAATCAGGTCCTGAGACGACACCTCCTGAGACAACACCTTCTGAGCCCGCTATAAGTCCTTATGAGCTAATTATTAGAAATAAGTTATTCAAAAATGTTGATTCAGAACGAATTGGACGTTGGCTTAAGTTTGATCTCATTATTCTTAATGTTAGACTTATAAGCATTAATTGATTGCTTTTCTCTTCAGAGCCCTTACAAGAAAACCACAATTAGCCGGAACTTCCGTTGACGAAGAATTGGCTAATTTTGTATTAAATGAATGGCAATTAATGGGAATAAATGCCAGTCTTGTTAATTATACAGTATTACTGTCATATCCAGATGTAGACCGACCTAATTCGGTAATTATTTTTGCATTTGGATAAAAAATCATAATTGAGTTGAATTGTCATTTTTGATTTGCCATTATTTGAAATAAGGTTAAAAGAATATCTAAAAGCGGCCACACTTTGTATAATTCGAGTGATTTTGAAGATCCATTAAATGCATTGCCAGAAGAGATTATGTATTACACAAGAAATCCTCCGTTTTTGGCATATTCTGGTTCTACAGAACAACCATTAGAAGGAAATGCCGTTTATGTAAACTATGGCAGAGCTGAAGACTATGACTATCTTAAACAAATCAATGTTAGCGTTAAGGGAAACATAGCTATTGCAAGATATGGCAAAATATTTCGCGCAAATATTCTTAAATTTGCGGAAGACAACGGCGCCATTGGTCTTATTATATATAGTGATCCACACGATTATACTGACGGTAACTTTGATAACACTTATCCTCATTCAGTCTATTTGCCTAAAAGTGGTGTTCAAAGAGGAACCGTTAAGCTGAGTGATGGCGACCCTATGACGCCGTTCTATCCATCAATTGGTTAGAATTTATATGATTTGTAACTAATTCTCATTAATTTGAAATAATAACTATTCATTGATTTATTTGATTTGATTCAGAAAGTGCTTATAGATTACCAATAGAGAAAGTAGACTTACCCCGAATTCCTGCTCATTGTATAAGTTATGGTGACGCACAATATATTTTAGAAGGTCTTAAAGGACCGACGGCTCCCACAGCATGGGCTGGAAAACTAAATATAACCAAATATAATATAGGGCCCGGTTATCAAGACGACAGTCATCTTGTGCTTGAAGTAAATACACGTGTTATACAAGAAGTTATTCATAATGTAATCGGTGTTATTCGCGGCTGTACTGAACCCGACCGCTTTGTTCTGGTCGGTAATCATCGCGATTCGTGGACTTTCGGCTCTGTTGACCCTTCGAGTGGCACCGCAGCTATGCTTGAGTTGGCTAAAGCTTTCACTGATGTAATGAAAAGTGAGAACTGGTGTCCAATAAGAAGTATTGTATTCTGCAGTTGGGGTGCAGAGGAGTACGGACTCATCGGCTCCACTGAATGGGTCGAACAAAACCAAAAATTACTCAAAAGCCAAGCCATCGCCTATTTGAATGTTGACAGTGCTGTCCAAGGAAATTATACTTTGGAAACAAAAGGCGTTCCACTACTATATGAGTCTCTTTGGGAAGCGGCCAAAGTTGTTCCCAACCCTGATCCTCAAGAAGTAAAATTAGGTCGAAAAACAGTTTACGACACATGGATTTTTCGCTCGCCGACTAATTTAACGAGTTCTGTTGTGCCAAAAGTGAAAAGCGCCGGATCTGGCAGTGATCACGGCCCTTTCCTTCAAATAGCTGGTGTACCAGTGGTTGACTTGACCTATACTTGTGATGATCGAACAGGAATTATATGTTATCCACTCTATCATACTATGTATGAAACCTATAATCTTGAGGCAAATCTATTGGACAAAGGGTTTCTGGTATTTCTTATTTAAATTCATTTTCTATTTATTATAGAGTTGAGAACATTTCTATTTTATTCATATTAAAGAGTGTCTTGTTTTTACATCAGTACCATTTTAAAAGATTATCATTTTTTATTTTTCTAAATTTTCGTACAAAATATGCATCAAATTAGATAAATATTAAAATTTATATTGTTTTTCGATGGATAACCATTTTTTGAGAGAATCGTTTATCAAAAGGACAAACAAAAGAGAAAAGATATGGATTTCTAAATATGCTTCCAAATAAATTTTATTCTATAATACGCTTTAAATTTAACTGAAACATTTTTTCTTTTATAATCAAACAAAAATAATAATTGATTTCAAAATTGTTAATTAATCTTAATTTACGCAAATAAATGAGAGGTTTACTTGCATTTAGTTTTAGAAAATAAGAGTTCACTTTTATTGATAACTTCATATTTAAAAAGCAATATTTTCTTAGTTCTTTGATAAGTGATTATTGTAAATAAATGGTTATCCATCGAAACACAGTAAACATTTCATTCTCTATCTCTAATTTGATGCATAATTTGTAAAAAAATATTGAGAAATAAAAAAGTTGCAGACGTTTAAAAAACACTTTAATTAAATTTGTAAAATTGATGTTTATTTTAAACGAATTTAGTAATATTTGCTAACAATAAACAAATGCTGTTAAATATAGCTTTTAATTAGTGTTGAATCGGTTCCAAGAACGAGAACGAAATTAAAAGTTTGGAACTGAATCAACACTACTTTTAATATAATTTTCCTTATTATTCAAATTATTATTAGTTCATACTTTTGTTTAACAGTTTAATAAAGCTGTGACACAAATGTGGGCCGAAATGGTTAGATCGCTATCGGATTCAATACTAATCCCACTGAGCATTCAATACTATCCAATAATATTAAAATCTGCTGTCATCGAGTTGAAGACCAGTCAATATAAGGATATACTTTTGAAAGAAAAAATCAGTTTAAGTAAACATTTAGTCAGCTATTTATTGACTATACAATACATACTATACTGTATACGGCAATTAACTTATATTTTTCAGGCTATCTGGAAACTGCTGTTCAAAGTTTTGAGAATGCAATCAATCAATTTGTGGAAGAAATGAAAGAAATCGATAAAAAAGAGTAAGACTTTTAATGATTGAGTAAAATAATTTAGTTATTATTATTTTACTGTTATAGTCCTCTAATGATAAGGAGAACAAATGATCTGTTGATGCTTTTGGAGCGAACATTCCTTGAAGAGCAGGGTTTGCCATTTAGGAAGGATTACAGGCATATAGTTTTAGCGCCCAGTGCTTTGGACTCTTATAGCGGTTCAAGTTTTGCCGGTCTTTACGATCTTTTGTTTAGATTGAGTCATGAATCTGACGATAAAAATAAATCACAAACTTTAGAAGATATAAAAATGCATTTATCAGTTATTGTTTTCCACATAAATGCTGCGACACAATTGTTGAAACAGAGTTTGTATTGAATGCCATTACACCGGTAATAATTCATTTTCTAGTCTGTGTTTTGCTATAAATGCAATTTTATTACTCTTCAAATATGTGTTAATTTTGAAAAAATATTTTTTAATATCAATTACTTTGTCATTAAAAGAAGTTATTAAATAAAATAAAATTTTTGATTACTATTCTCATAAATTGAATATATTTGTCATCTATTCGATCGCCAGAGCCTTTCAACAGCGGATTTGGATATAATGAGGTTTTATTGCATTATTTAAGTATAAATACAGTATCCGTACACTCCGTACAGTATAAGTGAATAATACCGGTACATAAAATGCATTTTTTTTGAGTTTTATTTTACTTTTATATTTACAATCATTTTAGAGATAAATGATTCAAATCAATAGACAAATAACAACAATTTTAATTTTATTAAATTCAATGTTTATGATAAATAAATAGAAAAAATTGTTTTAATTCTATTTTAAAGAGATTTAGTGTCTTTCAAGAAGTGTCGCTTTTGACAAATGAACTGAATGTCAACTATTTAACGAGAGGTCTATTTTTGTCGTTATCGTCGCCGTATTTCTCTTTATATTTTCTGACTTCTTTCATATACCGATTCCACGCGTTGTGAGTGCCATCACTGCCATCATTGCCGTCCTCTTCCTCTTCGTTTCGTTGCTTTTTAATGAGACCCACTTTTAATGTCTTTTTCCTGCGTTTGTTTGCGTTCAGCTATTCGTCAAAATTATCAAAAATATTAAATATATTTTATTTTTACTAAAAATTGATTCAATTAATCACTATTTAAACCGTTTTTCACATTATATAACACATCAAATAATTAATAAATTAATACATAAAATGTGTTATTATTTAAAATTAGTGTTCATTTAAATAATTGAATATTAGTATCAATAGTAAGACAATAAATAGTTCTTACAGTCGAAGAAGTCTTAGTGTTTGTGATTGAGTTCGTGGAATTGCTTGCGTCTGATATAGAACTTGTGGTCAATGAGACTGTTTTTTCTGAATTATCGAGACATTCATTGCTTTCATTACTTATATTACTATTAATATTATTATTATCGTTGGTATTGTTATAATTAGTAACGGATTGTTTTTGCAACTGTTTGAAGAGCTCGAGAAACGATCCGTCGTTTGCGTACTTATTGTTTACAACACTATTACTATTATTATTATTACTATTATTATTACTATTATCTGATTCTTCTTTTATTTTATCACTAATTATATTATTTCCTATTGAAGTCATATTAAAACAAAATTTTTCCTAAAATCAATTCAATTAAATGTTAATTTAATTAAAACAAAAATGATTTTAAAATTTAATCAAAGCTTTCAATCGTTTTGTTTTGATTTATGTTTTGTTTCTTAACTACAAATAGAGTATTCAACAAAAAATAACGTTTCACTTAATAATTAAATTATTTTCATTCACTTTAACTTAAATAACAATCAAATCAAAAACTGTTTAATAGTTTGCGTTCGAAAATAATTACATTATTAAAAAAAACTTTAAATACTTTTCAAAATAAAGTTTTAATACATATTCAAAAACCTTAAGACATAAGACATAAGACATAGCTTTGAATTATTTGTAATCATAAATAGATCTTATGATTAAATGAACGCATTTTATGTATAACTCAATTGCGTAATAATAATAAAAAAAATAGATTTTATTTGTTTTTAATGACTTTTGATTAATATTTGAATACATTTACAATAAATTGAAAATATTTTTGTTAAGTTTTTATCAAATTTAAAATGTATTTCAATTGTGAAGACATAGAAATGATGGAAACGGAAGACATCACTGATAGTAATGACAGGAATGACAGCACAGGCTCTCAATCGACTCCTTTGAACACTAATAATGGTTTACATTTAATTGATATGAATATATATTTTAATTATTTATATAAATGACAGACAATTGAAATGATTTCTATTTATATAACTATAGAGTCTTCTAATAAAAGAAACTTTTGTGACACTCGTCGAGTCATTGAAAGTGATGTTGAGTCCGATCTGACGCAGAAATGCTCTCAAATATCGAGTAATGAATCGCGAAATATATTGAGAGCCAAACGGTTCAAAACAATTGTTAATAAAGAGACCATTCATTCAAATAATAAGTCATTTAATAAAATGATTTCAAACCAAACATTTATTGATCACAAGAAACGGATCTATGTTTTGGACACAAATATATTATTAACAAATTTATGTGAACTTAAAACTGTTATTATTAGTGAAGAGAAAAGTAGAAAAAGAAACACAAATCAGACAAAAATAGAGTCTTTTATAATTCCGTGGATTGTTGTCCAAGAATTGGATCACATGAAGAATGGCATTAACTCTAAATTCACTGACACTAAGAATGCGATCCATTTTATTAATGAACAGTTGAAGTCAAACGGTTTCTCATTTATTACTTTTTGTTTTCAAAAATAATTGATTTTATTTTTATTTTTTGTATTCAATTATTTGGTTTTTGTTTGAACTTCAGGTTTAGTCAAAGGAGAAAATTATGATAAAAATGAAGATAAAATTTGTAAAAAGGATTCCAACGAAAAGAATGAAAACTTAAGTGAAAGTAGAATAGCATTAGTTGACGAAGAGATAAATGACGACAAGATTATAAACAGTTGCTTAAAGATAAGGCCATTAAATAGGGTAATACTCTTATCAAATGATATAAATCTATGTAACAAAGCATTAATGAAAGGATTCAAAGCAATGCTTTGGTCGGAATTCTATAAACAATATTCAGAGAAAAATAATTTTAATTGTGATAATGATGTTGATGAAGAGCCACAAACCAAACGATTTGCAAAAAGTACCTCTCATTCAAAAACTTTAGATAATTCTCAGTCATTAAGGTATTAATATTTGATATTAATTGAAAACAATTTAATTAATTGTATTACTTTTGAAGGTTTTCATTGAGCCCAAAGTTTTCATTCGTCAGCAAAACTGCTTCTGCAGTCTTTGGTTCAAATTCTCAGATAAAAAGCGATTCACCCGTTAAGTCTTGTCCGTCGTCGTCATCAAAGAAAAAGAGTCCAATCAAACAGATTAGTCAGAAGTCAAGTCCGAAGAAAAGTATAAAGAGAATTGCGTTGAAATACGACGAATGGATTCGTTTTAGATATGAATGTGAACAACAATTACTCAAATTCATTGTATCTGTTTATCAGAATATTTGGCAAAACGACTGGGAATTGATGCTTGAAATTAATCGACGAAACGCTACCTTACAAGACATGATAAGACTCATTCGCAAGGAATGGTGCAGTAATTTTAGCGATCATTTCAATAGGGATTCCAGTATTAAATCACTTATTGATAATTTGCACACAAATTTACAAAATGAGTCTAATTATCAATTATTAAGCAACGACTTAAAGAGATTCATTGCAATAGTAAAAGAGAAACAGATATTTATAAATAATGAAGTAAACAGTTTTAAAAAAAGAAAAACTATTTAGAATTAAACATTAACTTTACTGTATATTAAAATAGCTTTAATGTGATATTAAATGAAGAATTTATATATATATATATATTCTATTTGTTAAATCTTACTGTATTGACAAAAATTATATATAAGAAAATATTATTTAAGGCCATATAAAACTTCAGTCAACTATTGCTTTACTGAAGAAACTTTTCTGTTTTTTCAACTGAATCTTTCAGCGAATACACCGTCTCTTCTAAGTGTATGCTTTTGGCGTATCTCTCACTATAAATGAATTAAAAGAGCACTCAATTAAATAAACAGTACGTTACTTAACAAATGGATTTAATTTGTATGCAATAGTTATAAGTGGTGTTCACGTAAAGGAGAAGGCATTTGTGGCTCAGGTGTCTTGAGAAGCGATGGCGGAGTGTCTAAACTTCGATACAAATTGTGTGACTCAGTCAAAGAATTTTCCGATACTTCACAGGGGTTTTCCGGATGTTCTGCTTTAAAATAAAAATAAATTTAATAATAGTATTATTAAATAATACTATTAATTATAAAACTATTCATAGAATTTTTCATTGAGATTCAAATCAAACAATACAACTATAATTACTTTTTGTTCAAAAGGATAATGATTTACATTTAATAATTATGGGTTAAACTTATGGAAAGTAATTAAACATAAATAATAATACCATTAAATGTTGAGTTGTATAACATTTGTTGAGAATCGAGAGCAATAAATGGATTCGTTTGTTGAACCGAAAAATCTTCTCTATTGGTATTAACTGATAAAAACTGACAATTCAAATGCGCAGGTATTTCATCTGCAGTGTTATCAACATTAACATTATCTGCATTAACCGGTAAAACCGACAATACTGGTAAACCAGTATCACTGCTATTATTATTATTTGTGGTACACATAAATGCATCCGTTAATAGTTGGTCTTCAACATTATTTAACGATTCTCTATGTTTTTTACTATTTAAATGATCGGTTATTATTGACCACCGATACGAATAAATGGATTCTTCGCAAACAGTACAGAAAAGTCTTTTTAATGGCATTTTTGTGTCGATTATAAAATAGTGAATCATTTTTGATTTTTCCAATTTCATTAATCTTTTTTCCGGCAGTTCTTCAGAAATTTCTTTAGGCTTTAACTTTCGTTTTCGAGTCTTTATTTCATTTGTATTAATAGAAGGATTAGATTCAGAATTACTCTTTTGAATAATAGTTGAGTTCAATTTTGATGAACCGCTTACTGAAACATGTTTTGTCACTTTTTTTGCACGTTTGCGAAGAACTGTGCCGTTCGAACAGTCGGATTCTGATGTTTCGCTCACATGAAAGCCCAATGAATTTCTTGAGTTTGCAATCAGTTTACGGTTTTTGATAGTGAGTTGTTTTTGTCTCAATTCATTCTAAAAAACAAATAATAGTTTAAAATTTAATGCTAGAAAAGGAAAAATTTAATACATAATTATTATATTTGTCATTTTGTCGGTAAGCTTCACAATCTCTATTTGGTGCATAACTCGTAGAAATAGTGTCTGAACAACGATTTGTTTCACTTTTAACTGTAAAACGCATTTCTATTTTTTTAATATTATTATCAAAGTGTTGCTCAATTGTTGATGAAGTGTCGGTATCGCTCGAATCACCAAAAGACTCATAAATTTGACTCGCATTTTGATCGAATGATTCGTTTAAGTCATGCGAATGTTCGTCATCACTATTAATATGAATAGTGGGTGGCGTGGATGGCGTCGAAGTTCTCGAATAACTTCTGTCTTCAATTATATGTTTCTATTTAAATAAATCATAATTGAATTGATTAACTACTGTAGTATTTAGGGTCAACTCAGGGACAGTTCGCCAAAACAGGATTAATTCTAATTTGAAGCCTCTTTCGAACGAAAATGAAGAAAAATTGAAATATAGCTCAAAATAAAGCGTATTTAAAGCAGGAATGAGTTTTCATTCTCAAACCGGTCCCACTCTATCCCTGGATTGAACGGTATTGAAAATATGGAACAGGTGTCAAATTAATGGTCACTTCAATCTCTATTTTCAATATAAGCATCTTTGGCGAACATACCCTCAGCCTTTACTCTTGCTTTTATGGTGTTGAACAGGATATAAGTGAAGCGTTTCATATAATGAATAAAGTCTAATGAATTATACTGCATATCAGTGATAAGTACTGTAACAGTACATATAAAAGCAAGTCTTAAGTAAAAATTTTCATTTTAATTAATAGATTTGAAGGATAAAAATCTTCAAAAAATAATTTACTTGTGTTGTCTTCTCATTTGCTGTCCTATAGAGAGAAGATGCCTCACAACTGAGTTGTGCCAAATGTTCGTACAAATCAGAGCACTCCTCATAACTGTTTGCAATCAAATCCAATTCATGCTTTTGATTGAATTCAGCTATAATTATGGCTCGTTTTAAAGTAGCGACGGATCGCATGTAATCATTAGACATCTTGTAATAATTGGAAGCTCTCCTAAATTTATTCACCGATTCTTTCATATTATTGCCATATTTTAGTTCGATTTCAGCTAAATTTTCCAAACATTCAGCGGCAGCTAATAATTAAAATTATATACTATTAACAATTTTTCAATAATTAAAACACTACAAAAAATTTAAAAAAAAGTTTAGTGAATTTTAAAATCAAATAAAATAAGCAAAATAATAATGTATTGAATTGAATTCTCTATTCCTGAAACTTGATTTTGGCCAATGACCAAAAAGAGCTGATTTTTAGGGTTAGATAGAGTTAGAGAAACTTTGGGTAAAAATAATTTTATAATTTCAAATGAAAAATACTTTATTTTTATAAAAGTAAAAAAAAATGTCTTGTATCAGGGGTGTGCAAGGGGGTATAGGGTATTATACCCCCTGACATTTTGGTCGACATTTCGGGCAAAATTTTGGAAGTGAGCATTGGCACTCATTCAAACCTATTTTTTTGCTACAAATTAATTAATACAAATCTAAATGATTTTTAATAAAAACTAATTGATTAATGTGTTCAGTGTTTAAACTATGCGTAATCATAAGGATCAGTAGTTAGAAGATTAAGTTTAAAAGGAATGTAATTCTCGAGACGAAATTTATAAATTCAAGAATTGTCATCACTAGTGCGCATGAATTGGCCCAACAAGTTATACTGTATTTGTTAATCTGGTTTAAATAATGCAGACATTAAATGGAAATGAATGGTCTTTGTGAATAAAGTTTGACTTCAAATGATAAACAAAAAACATTGTTATTATAAGATAACTAAGTCTAATGTTCCCATTCTTTTGTTTTTAATACAATAAAACTTTTATCATTCAAAATGTGTAGAAATTAATTATCACTGGTATAGGAGTTTGTAATTATGAGATACTGGTATAACAGTTATAATCATATTGGGTTGCGAACAGTACTGTAAAGTTTAGTTTTGTTCTCAGAATAAATTCAAAAATTAAATTTTTTTGCATTGTAGACTGCAATTACATGTATTTGACTTAAAAATAGAATTAAACATTTGATTGGTTGTTAGCGAGACTTACTTCATAGTATACTAAAACTCAACTAATTCTGGTATTCATGTAATTGTTAATTACTTTCTAAAATTGAATATAAAGCTAATTGTTTTGATGGTTCAAATTGGGAAGTGGGGGAAGTGATGCCTTTCCTACAAGTTGTCTTCAATGTACAGCATATCATAGTTGGACAGCTGCAGTACCTGTAGTATTAATACTTCCCAATGAAACTGTAAAAATAGTTAACTCTACACGTCATAAGTGATAACTTATAATAGTTACAAATTCTAAAAATTAAACTTTTAATAAACATATGTTAAGCAAATCACATATTAATTATAAATATTAATTCATTTGTTAACGCAAAGTAAAAGTCTTTACGATAATTACAGACCAATAATGGCTCAAAAGAATAGCAATCAAATGAGCGCAACATTTGGGTTGCAGTGCTTTTGGGGGGCAGAGGTCAAGTTCGCTACTGTCAAAGGTGTCATCACCACAAGGGTTGGATATACGGGCGGAACAACTATCAACCCTACGTATAAGAATCTGTCCGATCACACAGAGGCCGTTCATATTACATTTGATACCAATTTAATTACATATCAAGTATATTATTATTATAATTCAAATTCTCATTTATCACTCATTTTATGACTAATTCTAATTAATTAGCAATTATTGGACATATTCTGGCGCAGTCACGACCCGACTTTCGATACTAAACGGCAATACATGTCCGCTATTTTCTATAAAAGCGAAGAACAGAAATCATTGGCTGAAAGCTCACTAAAAGAGACACAAAAACAGTTTTCTGAACCAATTGTTACTAAAATATTGCCGTTTGAGGTCTTCTATAACGCGGAAAACTATCACCAAAAGTACTTTTTGCGCAAAAATAAGTCTATTTTGTCAACTCTTAACTTAACTGATGAGCAACTAATTGATTCAGAGATCGCCACAAGACTTAATGGCTTTAGTGCTGGCTTTGGTTCTATTCAACAATTCAATGAAGAAGTGAATGGATTTCACATTTCTGACGAAGACAGACAACACATCATACAAATTATTAAATCGGGTCCTAATTTGGGGGAGTGTTAGCTCTCATTCCTATCTAATTGTTATAACTATTCGATTATTAATTAAATCAAAATAAAACGTTTCAAACAATTATTAATAAATATTAATAAATACCAAAATAATTTGTTTGGTTTATGAACTGATCGATGGCTTTATTCCATAAATTGATAGTTTGTTCGTAACTTGATTTCAATTCATTTCTAATAATAAATAAAAAGCAATTATTAATAAATTAATAAAAATAGAAAAAGTTGCGAACCTTTGAAGGATAGAACGCAAGCGATCAATGGCTTTGTCATTAGCTTTGAATTGTTTCAGTTGTTTGTAAGCCATTTCTTTCATCAGATCCGAAGTCTTTATGACTGACCAACACTTGAGAAGTGATGAGTAATCAGTCCTCCACTGCTTTGTTCCACTCTTTTCGCATTGATTTAAGTGAAAATCCATTTGAATATAATTAAATTGAAAGTCAATAAATGTTTTATAAAAACATTGTTAATGTTTACTTCAATTTATATTCGTATGAAATGTAATGTTTGGGCGAAACATAAACAACGTTCGCAACAGTTGTGGTTTTGAACGGAAACGCAATTCAATTCTAAATAGAGAACAGACTTATGTTTGAGTGAAGTGTTATTTAATAGAAAGCATTTTAATTGAGATTATATTATATGAGACAATGGCTTATCGTTTAGCAAATCGTCTTTATGTGGGAAATATTCCGTGGACTATAGGAAAAAGTAAGTGATGTGTTGTATTGCATGTGATTATCTGTATGTTTACAAAGAATTAAACTGTTTTTGACTTAACAGAAGAGTTTCGCGAATATTTCGCACAATTCGGTCCAATTGTCTTCGCAGACGTCATCTTTGTATGTCATCTAATATATCATATATTACTGTATTGTATTTCAATGTAAGACATGTATGTATTACAGAATAAGGAGACCGGTCTCTCAAAGAACTACGGGTTCGTCCATTTTGGTAACGAAGACGCCTATAATAATGCTTTCAAACAAAAGCATCACTTTCTTGAGGGACAGTTTGTAAGTGCCATCAAAACATGTCTCTCAATACTTGTGTTACAAACCGATTAAGTCATTTATATTTTCCGACAATAGTTAGAACTGGAAGACCAAAAGTCAAATGAAGGCAGACCTCTCAGAAAATTGAGACTAAACTATAGTAATAGTAATAGTAATAATAATAATAATAATAATAATAATAATAATAATGAATAACTATTTTATAGAAATGATATTCTTATAAAACAAATGATTGAAAGCATAGTTTTTTGATTGATAACAAATTTTATAATTATAATGAGTATCTCATAAATAGGTCAATAAATCAGTAAAATATCATAAATACAATCAAATTCATAAATTTGTGAACTATTTCTTTCAGTTTCCATAGAAAACAATAAAATTTTAATAAATTGAATAATTATACGAAAGAAGACAACCATTTCACCAGTTTTTCAATACTTAAAGCTTTAAATATTAATATCTATGATATCTATAAATACTATTATACCGTAATATTCTTATAGTTAAGATTAAATGAATTAATACATTATATAACTTACAGTTAGTTTAAAAAGAAAGAGCGCATTGAATTGCATTGAATTGCATTGAATTATGCAAACATTGACATACATTAAGACATACATTGATAAGTATTAATTACTTGAACATAATTCTTATAATCAAAAGTTAGGACATAAATATTCTTGATTTGAATAATGTTTTACTATAGATTTGATTAAATTGTAAGCAATCGACTAATGCATAATTAATTTGATAAATACCCGAATAAATAAATGTTATCTATTAGAGTATATAATTATGTGATTTAACTTATAATATAATTCTTATAAATTGATGAAAGACATGAAAGCTAGTGATCAACTTATTTTAAAGGGCTGTCATAGCTTTCGTTTGTATTATTTGATGATTACAGTTATCATTATTATGATTATTATTATCGCAAATACCAATGGCGTAATCCACAGAAGTCGGTGATTGAAATCCTGGAACCCAAGCGATATCAAAGCCTTCAAAGTCTAATCCATTATTACCAGTATTTGAACTATGCGATTGCGCTGTGTTTTGAGGATTTATTTGATTATTGCAAGTGTTGTTCATTTTGGACACAGCGGGCATTCTGTGAAAAGCAGTGCTTTTATTGTTTTCATTGCAATTTGCACTAATACTGTCTTCAAGCGCTTGCTTATGTTCTTGAGTGTTCACATGATTTTTGAGTGTAGAGCTGACGGCCCCTAAATGTCTTTCGCAAATTTTACAATAAACCCGACCCGCATCGTCACCATTAACCGTCACTTCATAGTGAGGACAAAATTTGTGCAGTTTTTTTACCAGTTTTTTTGCTGACTCAATACGATCTTCAAGGCATCGGTTCTGTTTCAAAGTCAAGTGCTGTGACATAGCATTGAGTTCTTTCCTCAATGGCTGTAATCCATTCTTTATCAAATCGGAGTCCATCGTATAAATATCTTGATTTTTTGAACAGCTCGGAGTTGATGAGTAGTATTCCTTAGTTTTAAATAAATTGAAATTATTTGTAATAACAGAAACATTTAAAGTCGAGTCAACATTAAATTATATGACTCTCATGTTAATTGAATAGCATAGTACTTAAAATTAATAATAAAAATGATTAAAAATTTAAATAATTGTGATACTTCTTGATTGGCAGAATGATTAGACTCGCACTCATCCGAATAACGACTTTGTTTGGGAGCATTGCTAATAAAATAATCGATATCTCTGCAACACCTCTGATTACAGTCCAATTTTCTTTTTCCCCAATTATTGTTAGACGAATAACAGCTTATTTTTTGTCCCTAAAAGTTTTCAAATTAATATAATTAGTGCGAAAGAAATGTTTGCGACAAAGACTCACATCAATTCTCTTCCTATGCTTCACTTCATGGTTTCTCATTGTGAAGTATTCCAGGGCTTGACTATAATGTTTGGCCACTTCTGCTGGCGATGCGTTCATGAGACGCAATATTCGGCTACATCTGTAATGCAAAGTCCCGGCGTGTCTGTACTTATGAATGGCATCATAATTAACAATCGCTGATTCCAAGTATTGAATCGTCATTTTTGTTTCATTCGACGATTTATCGTTCAAAACTGTTGGACTGTCGAACCGAAGTCCTGCCGCTCTCTCATATGCCTTCGCCGCGCCTTAAATTTAAATAAAACTAGGAATAACTTCATCCTTAAGACTTGTGGTATAACTCTACTAAAGTGTTTTCTTCAAATAAGCTACAGGTATAGCAAATTGAAACAAACTTTTCATCACTAAACCTATTCTTGTGAGGCTCACATGTCTCGAGTGAAATTTAATTCTTTACACACTTGTAAGGAATACTCCTTTGGCATATTTGAAGGAAGCAATGAAAATAAGTTGCCTTTCCTTCCCTTCCTTAGGCTCAAAGGAATGAGACTTACAAAAGGTTCAATTTATAAGTGATATGAGTTAAGACAGAAAAAAATCTAATCATCGATAAGAACCAAAACAACTTATTAAGAGCTATCAAAAACTATATATAATATTTGAATATACTTATAATTATTGAATCAAATAAGAAGATAAATACCCATAAAATTTTTCTGTTCATGGCATTTATGCGCTAACTGTCCATAAAGATAAATGGCTTTGTCCTGCGTGGAAGACTTGTCCTGTTCGATACTTTATAAGACATCAATAATAAGTTTATTAATCAAAACTTATTAATAATAACTTACAAATCAATTATATCTTTCATTAGAACCTTATTTGTATCGTTATCTGGAAATGTTTCCAATTTTTTCATGGATTGTTCCCATTTATACAACTTTTCGTTAACTGCCGACAAATTTTTTAGCATTTCTATCATTTCATCAGTTGATAGAGCGGTTTGTATTGTAGTTTTGCTGTTCGGACTAGTCTTAGCTGTAGTAGTATTTAATACTGTTTTCGACATTTTATTTTATATTATTCTTCTCAATAAATTGAATAACAGATCAAACAAAAACTAATTTAACAAAAGACAAGACTTCTTATAATAATAAAATGTTCGTCACTTGTAGTATAAATTGGAAAATATGGCAAACATTTTCACAGCGAAGTAGATGTACTGATAACTTATTCCTAATGTTAAACATGAGAATTACTCGTGATATAAATTTTATCCTTGAGATAACATAAAGTTTATGTAAAACTATATACAACAGTTTGTTTTCATATGGGAGGGTTTCTATCACGTTATGAACTATTTGATCCACTAATTGGTGGTGAAAGAAAAGGAGTTTTTGATGATAACAACGTAAGAACACGTCAAACAATACTCTCAATAGACATAATTCAAGTGTTGGTACGCTTAGTGCCCAGAAATGTCGCACTGAATTAAACTGCAATTCTGATAATCAGTTTTTTTATTGCATAACAATGTATTGATATTTCTATAAATGGAAGCATTAGTAATAAAAGTTATATTTCATAGCAGAGCATTTGAGATCTGAGTGAGATTTACTTCACTCAAAGTTCATTAAAGAAGATTAAAGCCGTATCTCATGCTTTTTTACGTTTTTTTAGAGTGAATATTCTCAAAAATCCCTGTCTTTACAATTTCCGATATAAATAATTAATAATTGTAAAAAATTGTAGAATTTGAGTGAAATTCCATTTGTTGTTAAGTTAACGGGAGAGTCATTTATGAGATATCATCCAAAAGTTTTGTAACTTTAAGTTATAAAAAAAGTGAAGCTTTGATTAATATATTAATATTAAATATGAAATATAGTAATTATGTGAATAACAAGAATTTATTTATCTGTTATTTTTTCAATAGAATAGTAAAGTTGTGGGAATAAGAGCTTGCAATTGAACCTATGCTTAATTTTGATAAAACTGATATCTTAAAAATTTGATATTTTAGAGAACTTTAAATCACTGATAAAAAGCAAATAAACTTCAGTTATAAACACATTAATAGCAGTATAATGAATACTAGCGATTTGGCCGTTCATAGAACGGGCTAAATTTTGTTGCATTCAATCCATACACTGTTTAATATTTCATTTTAAAGGTTTTGTTATTAACTTTAGGAGATTTTCTCTAATTGTCTTTCATTTCTTACTCTCGGTCACCGCCTGCGCACAATTCTAATTAAACCCTCGACTTTCAGTCTGAGTCCCTACCCGTGCCTTAAAACTGAGCAATAAATAACTCCTGACTTGAACAGATACAAATGAATCCAAGTTTAATGCAAAAAATAGTGATATTTTTGCACTTTATGTCTCAGACTTTTAAATAACATTTAGTATATTTAGTACACTTTTACGAACGATGTAGTTTAGAGTTTCACTTATAAACAAAAGCATATCATAGATTTTCACATTTAGCGCAGAAAAGCGTATACTGTATTCGTATGACCGCATGACAACAGTGTATATGTAGAGACAAACGTTTTCGGTCAAATTCTAATTTTATTTTCGGCGGCTTTTTCCGGTTGAATAAAATTAGAATAAAAATCGGTATTTACCGATGAAAAAGAGATTTACATAACTGAATTTCGGTAATTTAAGGCGTAATAATTATGCAATACTACACTAAAGTATTGTTTTTCAAAGTAAAGCATAAAGACCTCAAAGGAATTATAAGATTAAACTTTAAGCAAATGAATGGAATACATTTCTCCTGTAATCCCTTACTAGAAATATTTTAGAAAACCTTTGCAAAGCAAATAATTTAAGTTTTTCAACTTTATTTTAATTAAAGTTAACTCTTCGCGGTCTTTTTCGGTTTTAAACCAAAACGCCTCTTACTGATTCCGGCGGTATTTTGCGGTAAAATCCGGTTTAAAACCTAAAACGTTTACCTATATGTATGGTATAGCAGTGACGGAATATTTACTCAGTGGCGTAGCTTATATTACGCTAACTCGGCAAATGGTCACTTTTCGGAGAAATAAATGTCTTCTGCAACGCTTTCAGGTCATACTGAACCAAAATATATTATTGGTTCGGTTCTAAAGTGGCCAGTATTCGCGTGCATCGAGTTACAGATTAATTCTTATGATTATTATATAGATATTAACAATAAATGCTATTAATACCCGGGTGTTTCAAATGAGGGTCTAATAAAGTATTTGTTTATTACTCTAAAGTTAATATATTGATATGATTTTGTTTAAACAAAAGAGAGTTACATTATGTCACGAAATTGTTGAAACCTATTTAAGCAATGCTGTGGTTTATTTTGTTAATATTGTTAAGCTTTTGTTTGTTTAGTTCAACTTCTGTGAGTAAAGTCACTTTTTGTGTTGGCTTTACCTAAGATTTAAATAAGTATTAGAGATCCTATTGATTTATTATAGATAATTCTTTAAGTAATATAAAAACACACAATAAGATAATATTTATAAAAACACACTAATAATTTATTATAGATTGCCAGACGTCTAGGCTTTGCCTGGATTGTCCAGGTTTTGACCTCTGCGTCAGGCAGTTTGAATAAAACCGGGAAATAAGGAGAAGTTGAAGCTTCAATCAAAGGCTAAAATTGTCTGAAGCTTTGAAACTG
>JAUJYT010000084.1:0-32992 GCA_033996565.1 Nanhermannia nana
ATCAACTTTAGGAGCAAGAGTTGAAACAATCTCTTGTTCTTTTGGAAGAATAGTTGTTAATGTTTTATTTGTATCAAATGTAGTTTCAGTAATATCTGTCTTTTCAGTTGTGAATAGCTTTGAACCTAATGTCGAAATTGTTTCACTAACTGTTTTTGTGTCAATCGATGTACTTTCTGTTGGTTTCGATTCACCCCTATCTCCAGGTGTTGTCGACAATAAATCAATAGATTTTTCGGGTATTTGAGAACTTGTTTCATGTTTTTCACTAATATTCTCTGACAATTCTGGTGATTGAGTTGTACTGTGTTTTGTAAATGTTGTTGATGTGAATTCACTCGTTTCTGTTGGTAGTTCTGAATAATTAAATAAACACTTAATAAAAACTTAATAAACTTTCAATAAATTAGATTTAAAAATATATACATATCTTCCGATCTCTTACCGCAATCATATCTGGCGCAGCATTCAGTTTTGAGTTTAATTTTTTTGCAATTCTTATTGAGTTCGAGTTCAGTCTTTGGTTCACAAACAACTTCATCACAATAGACAACACTATTAATACACATGCAGTACTCCATACAGGGGTCTTTGGAAGTGACTTCTTCTCCGTTTTGATATACCCGACCTTCATGTCTACATACGCCTGATTATAATGCAAATTTAATATAATTATTCTTTTAAATATTCCATTATAATAAAATATGCTGACCTTCTCCTGGAATCAAACCAGGAATGAGAACCGGCCTTTTTGTTGCTGACTTTCTCGTCACCTGTATGTGTGATTCACCAGGAATTTTGGCCTTTTGTGTACTTGTTTTGGTTGTTGGGCGAACTTCTCCGGGAATACCTGTATATTTGGTAGAAGTTTCTGTTCCTAAAAATGTATCGCTTATATCTGGAACGTCTATATGTATATAATATTTATTTAAACATTTATTTTCTCTAATTTCCAAATCATAACTAATTCTTACCCTTAGATTCTAGTCTCGGACCCATTGTTAATGTAGTTGATGTTCGAACTGTTGACACATTTGTTACAGTTATATCAGTACTTAATATTGGTTTCTCTGTAGTGAAAGGGCTTTCTCTCAAAGTAGACGACGATATTTGTTTATCTATAGAACGAACTGATCCAATGGTTGAAACACTACTTAAGTATTCGGTTGTAGTAGATGTTGGAGTTGTGACTACTGTTTGTTCACTAATAATTGAGTCCTTCTTAGCTGAAGGTTGTTTAATTGTAGTGGCCTCAGGAGCACCTTCCATCTCTGTTTCTATGGTGTCATTCTTACTGTCTTTTAATCCTTTAAGGACTGTTTGCATAGTTTCCTGTTTTACAGTTGTAGGCGTTTCACCCAATTTAGGAACTGATGTTGTTTTGTCATCTTTTGTGAATTCAGAAATTGTTTGATCGGAAATCTTTGTAATTGTAGTAATTGTAGGAGAGGTAGTAGTGGAGCGATCTGTAGAAATTGTTGGGCTGAATAAGGATGTATTGCTTGAAAGCACTGGTCGTAGTGTCGCAGCAACTGAATGATTAATTTAGTTATTAATAAAAATATGTTTAATTAATATGAGTTATTGCAAAACTCACTGCATTCGTATCTTTCTGGACAACAGCTTTCGTGTTCACTTGGAATAGGAACACATCCATCACAAGGCGGTTTGCATTCTTGTACCGCACAAACAACTTCATCTCTCATACAATAGCAATGTTCGCATGGGTTCGATGACGGAACTGCTTCTCCGTCACTATAACGTTGACCTCTAGCCACACATCCTCTGGAAGGGTCTCTAAGATATGGCGGAACAGTTGTGGCCGCTTTACTTGCTATTGAATATTACGGTATTTATAAATTTAGTTGAGTTAAAAGCGAAATGAAATAGTTTTTTATAACTCACAGCAATTGTATCGTGAAGGACAACATGCGCCAGGTTTGAATATAGGATCACATCCGCGAACACCCTGTAATGCACATTCTTGCACAACACATGCAGAGGTATTCCTAATGCAATAACATGTTTCACATGGTTTACCAGATTCTTGTGGTATTTGTGCGCCTTCTCTATAGTGCTGTCCATCCAAAAAACAGCCTGATTTGGATATTTAGTCAGTTAGTCAGTAAAATTAGTTTTTAAGTAAGCTTTAGAAATGAATGTTTTATACCGGGACCCGATTCTATTGATTCTGTAGTTGTGTGAAGGTCTGGTTCAGGCTCTGGCGTAACTGTTTAAATGTATTCAATGATTAAAGTTTAAAAATTTCTAAAGACTAGTAAAGCAGTGTTTGCACTGCACTGTACAACACAATGGTATACTCACCGTCAGGGCATGTAATTTTTGGACAACACTCTCCTTTTACTTTTTCAATAATACATCTCTCACCAAGAGGTCTAACGAATGGACAAACGCGAAGGTAGCACATGAGCATACTATTAACACACGTGCAGTTAAGACACGGCTCATTAGTTTCTATTTGTTCTCCATTTTGGTAATGTTTTAGTAAATAGTAACAGCCTATAAATAATTAAATATAACGCTAACGGTAACACTTATTATGCATTCATTGGAGACTTTGAGTACCTTTTTCTCGAGGAGATCTGAATCGGCCGTATGAATGAAATGGTGCTATTTTTGGTCGTAAACGAAAACTATTATATTATATGTTCTTTTAAATGTTGATAAACAGATACCTGAAAATACTGGTGAAAGCAAAATGACCAGAAACACAAAAGTGGCGACTAAAATGGCACATGTCCTTCTCTCTGAAGATAGCCTGAAGTCCATATTTGGACCCAGCTATTAACGTCTTGCCCCCTATCAACATATCAAATCTTTTTAATTTTAGTTATGGAAAAGTTTTTTATTTTAAAAGATTGTTCAAAATGTTATCAGAGGAGACTCGGTTTGAATTGAAATTCGTAAAGAGCTTTCATTAAGTGATGGGTAACGTCTAGTCATAGATCTAAGAATACTTTTCAAGATTTTAAATTTATATCTTAGCAAAAAGTACTTTCTTTTATACTAAACGTAAATTATTTAGACTTAGTATCGCTTGAATAGCGATAGCGATAGTTTATAGACATTTTTGTCGCATTTTAATTATGACATCACCTGCTTTCATAAGGATTCATAAGATTTAAAAATAAATTTCTTATAGAAAAGTCTCATTTAATTTGAGACTAAAAGCGTAAGTTCTAAGAAAATATTGGCAACAATTTAAGAACATTCAGCTTTTTCAGATACAAGTGATCGTCCTTCTCCTCTCTCTACTCTTTCAAGGGCGCCACTTATTGACCTCACTTTGCAGTTTAGGATATTTTTTATGTCATGCATGTCATGCCTGTAACGGACTAAAGAGGATGAATTCCTCTCAAACTATTTCTTATCTGTCGGTTTGATATTGACATTAAGCTATATTATTAGACTTTAATGAGAGATTTGAATAACCATTTAATGTGTCGCCATTTGACAAATTATAATGTCGTCTGCGATAAAATCGATTTCAAACTTTAAATCTAAAGTTATATATAAGTTATATCGGTTTCAGTAAATTAAATAATTTCAGCCAAAATACTAGTTAATACTTATGATCAGTGATGAGCAGTGCTCGAGCACTTGGTGCTCGGTGACGAGCCTGAGCACCGAGCAATATATAAATAAAATTACAATAGGTTCTAAACTGCAAAAATTTTTCTCTATGTTTTAGTAAGAAATCCTATTCATATACGTATCAACTGATTTGAGTCAAACCAGTGAAAAAACTTTTACTAAAGTTTCAAAAAGTAATATCAAAACTTAAATGAATAATGAACTTAAACAAAACTCACTAAAATGCTTATAACTTTTCAACTAATTTGCTTTTCCATTAAGACCCTGAATATCAGGCATTTTATCCCATTTCAGTTTCGTTTAGAACCTATTGTATATCTTAAAAAAAATGTTTTTTAAACCCATCAAATTTGAGGATTTGGCGCTCGGTAAGTGCGCAGTGCTCGAGCACCTCCAAAAAGTGAGCACAAGCACGAGCACGCTCATCGCTGTTATAATCAACTTATTTAAGCTTATGTAAGAATTGCATTTCAAAAATATATACTCGATATTATTTTTGAAAGTCTTCGCTTTGACCTAAAATCTAAACTGAATTAATTTATGCAAATATACTTCAGACTAATCAAACTTATTAAACTATTTGAGCTCTTGGTTCAATACTATCAAATGAATGGGTTTAAACAAATCTCTCAGAGATATGAAGTGCTATACTTTACACGTTGACATCATATATTCAATCACTGACAGATTAGCCGACATTTCTTCCTAAACTTATTGAATAATCTGAATTAAGTTCATCTATAAAATAATTATCTATAATATGATAGAAAACTGTTAAATTCCAATTTATAGTGATTTTAGTATTGTTAATATCGAGGGATTATTTTAGACACTTTGACATTTGAATCTTAATCATCATTTATTATAGCATTTCTGGTTTTCAATACATTATTTTATCGGCTAAAAGATGATGGTATTAATCATTGATTAAAATTTCAGGTAATGCACAGCTAAAGAAAAAATTACATGAGAAATGAGTCATTTCTATTCCTGCCGTTTACAACATCAAAATAACATTTTTGAGTCCAAGCTTGGTTACCGCTGCTTTTCAAATACAAATCTCAAAGTTAAGCTACGGCTCTAATATTGGCATTAATACAGGCACTAATGTAGGCACCGAACATCACTGAAGGTCACTTATTTCGCTTAAAAAGCTATTATGTATTTACAATATTCGTGCAGTCCATGCAACAAATTATTATTTAAATGTCAATATAGTACTGCATGAAGTAATGCTCAAATGTATCGGAATTTTTTTACATCTTCTATATATTAATCATTAGAAGATATTATGGGAATATGATGTGAATTATTCTTTTTTGTGAAGGGCGTAAACACATACTTCATTACAAACTTTTATATTTTAAATTATTTTCCTCATTAATGATAACTACTAGTTATATATTAAGCCAATTAGTTATGCTTTAATAGGCCTGCTATTCATCCGACAACTATCAAGAGTTAAAGCATTCATTATGCACTTTATTAGGCGGTTGTAAATAATTAAAATTAATTTTCATTTATGTCAGCCCTTTATTGCTACTATTATTCAAAATTTGACTTTCTTTATAAAACACGTTTCTATTAAAAATAATAATTAATTTTTTTCAAATAACAATTTTTATTACTGTACAATTAAATTAAACTTATTGTTAATTAAGTAACTTTTATCTGTGCTTTTATTGTGTGCACAGTATTGTACAGATTAAAGAATAATAATTTGCTTCAACTTATTAGTATTGCAATAATTGATTAAAAAAATAAAGTTAAAGTCCAAAGCCTGGTTAAAATTGTTTAATTTCTTCTTAAAATCTTGATTAGACTTTGAATAACTACTTATAAGTCTTTCACAAGTTTTTGTTATTATCTCTAAACTTTTGTTTGATTGATAACCAAAGTCAAGTAATTTCAATAATCCATAATGAAGTCATTTGTTTTTCTGTTATAAGTTTATTTAAATTCACTAATTGAATTAAAACAATAATTAATCATCAATTTATGTTAATTTTAATTATACAACAAGTCATATATACAGACAGTTCAATCAAAGACTTCACGTCAGGTATATGTTAACATTAATATTGCATTATCTTTAAAAAATTATTTTCATTTGAAACAATAATTAAAACAGTTGATAACCGTTGAAAGTAAGGCTAATTTTCTTTCAGATATTTTCTATTTATTTTTCTTTAGACTCTAAACGCTTATCGCACTTAAATCATAAGGATTTAGCAATAATTTAAAATTTTGTGCTTTTGATAATTTTTAATATCTTTAATCTTATGATTATGATTACATGAAAATGAATAAATACGCATTCTATACATCCTCTATAAAAAAAAGAGCTTTTTCTTTTAATTTTAACATTTCATTAATTCTAAAATTCTTTTTTAAATACTAAAACTCAAGTTTTTCGCTGATAAATATTTATCAAAATTAATTTTTTTCTTGTTTTTCTCTTACTCTTAAATTATACCTGTATTATGTACTGTAATAATATTACTTTTATTTAAAAAAATTGTATCATAAATCGTATTCGTACATAAACTTTTACTAGTTCCACGATTTTTGGACGAAGACTTTAGAGCGCACGAGTTTTAAGATCAGAATTTTGAACGCATGACTTTGGTAGCGATGCAAATAAGAGCAAGAAATATATATATATATATATATGTAAGGAATTTCATTCATGTAAATGATCTTTGGTTTTAAACACAAGCCTCGTGCGCTACCACGGGCGTATCTACCAACCTAACTTAACCAAACTAACACAAATGTTAATTAGCTTTAAAATATCACTTAATCTTGTTTCCACTTTCAAACACCAATAATTTGCTTAATTTTAAAAATGAAAGTTTAAAATATTGCTGAACTGATACAAATAGAAAGTCATCAATCAATGTAATTAAAAACAGATCCATCAAAAACTTAGATTATGGTAGAGATTAAACTTTAAAAGAGTGGCTTAACTGGCAATTTGCATACTATTCTTCTTAACACTTAGTCTATTGACAAACTTTTTCTTTCATAAGAATCCAATTTCAAGTGATAACTTGCGTTTTGGAGGTAATGAAAAAATTAAAGCATTTATGTGTTACAGTACAAGTCAGACAAAATTAATTACAATTCTCGTCAGTTGATCGCTGATCCCTTAATGATATGGAATATACTCAAAAAATACTTAGTGAATGTTAAGATCGCGGCACACATTAAGTGAATGTCCTTTAGTGCAATGATAGAGTGCAGCCAATGGCCATCACAGCATATAATGCGCACAGAATGAAAGTCAAAGTGAAGCTCAATTACATTAAAAGGTGTTCTCTTTCGTGATGGTGTGCGAGAGGGGGGAAACCAATATCGGAATATTTTAGGAGTAATTATAAATGGTTTAGTTAATAGTCTCTATAATGAGTTAATGAAGTAAATAGCATGATATTTAAATTCATCTGATTTCACGACTGCATTCAATTTTACTATAATTTTGCAAAATATGAGTAAAGCTTTACTTCGATAAATGAAAAATTCAAGTTTTGACTAAAACAAAAGTTCATTCCCTTCTTACAGATTGCTGTCACTGGACGTTGAACAGCTTGTAAAGGTTTATTGATCATCCGAACACGTTTTTCTGCGTGCACAGCAACTCATACTTTTCTCGTTCCATTTGAGACACTCAATGATAAGTCTTTTCAAGATCACAAAAACCAAAATAATCAAAAGTTAGTTCAGTGTTTGGTCGCTTGAGAAGAGACACAGTTTTTTGTGTCAAATTTTTTCTGTGTGTCAGTGAAAGAGATAAAAATAAAGTTAAAATGTCATCAACTGATTGCTTGAGGACACCCAAACACAGTAATTGTGACTTAAATTATATGTTAACTATAGTATAGATAACTCATCACTTGTTCTGAGAGCTTATATGAAGAGATATTATTGACTCCAAGTTTAAGACAACAACAAGTGATGCTTAGAGTATGACTTGATTTACAGCGAGCTTGAGCTTGAATATGACCGGAAATCGAAATAACCGGTCGTAAGATAAGCAAAAACAAAATAGAGAAATAAACATTTCTAAACATAACTTAATAAAAGGTGGTGACGATGCTTTTGAAGAGATTATGTAAAAATTCTTTGGCAAATAGTTTTAAAAAGAGACTCAACGAGAGACTAAACGAGAGACTCAACGAGTTGACGATACTTTAAGTTTAGTGAAAAGTGAAAACAAGACAACTCAAACATATCCTAATTAACACATGTTAGCACTACAGTAGATAACCTAATGTGAACATAGCTATGATATACGTCCCCGACCTAACTCAGAATCACTGTGAGCGTGTTGGGATTCCGTGCCTGCGTGACAAACCAATTTCATGTGTATAACACTATAGTTAGTTTGCATAATGCACAATATTGCTCCATCCTATCGAAGCCTTGCCGATGGGTATATATCAGTTCCACAGGTGAAATGTTAAGCTATAACGTCACGCTTGTATGATAAGTATTTGTTAGATCAAGTGGAATCACGAAGAAAAAACAATGAAGAGCATAAAATGATAATTGTTTTCAAATCTCTTACTTTATTAATTCATTTGTCTTAAGAATCTGAAGTTTTCAGAATAACTTTATAAACAAAAATTGTTTAAATTATAGCTCATTCCGTATGTATACTAACTTTCCAATCGAGTTTAGAACAAGGAAACATGTTAGTCAAATAAACTGTTAACATCATTATCATTCTCCTTCAATAATGTGATTTTTTATGCATGATGTCATTTTTAACAGACTTATTAATAAAAAAATTTTCTGAGAGTCATATGAATTTCTCATGTATTTTAATTTTCGCTAATTTTATTGTTATCCACTTCTAATTCATTAAACCTTTATTAAAATTCTGTTTTGATTGATAACGTCTATCAGCGTCAAGAAATCAATTTCATTGAAACACATGCATAACAGATGCATAATAAGTTACATTCTTAGGGCAAAACTTATTGCTTTTATCAAAATTTATATTTACAAATTTCAATTAAAATTAGTTAATATTTTAGTTATTTTTAAAATTAGTGACTCAGTATTTAATAGGGAAAAAGTAAAGCAGGAAAATAATTGAGGATTTCGACAAACTTACTCAGAAATTTAACTTTTCGAGTTTGTCAATTCGTCTTATCTCAACTTTTAATAGCATAAGAATAGCATAAGTTATCCTATTATACAATATCTTATGAAATATAAGACAATAAAACATATCTTAAATAAAATACTACGAAACAAAACTTTTACTGACATAAAAGTTAACATAAAAATGATTAAGTTTCTGAACAACACGCGAATGCATGAAAGCAAGTGATCGAAAATAAAACTAAGAGAATGAATGAAGTGATAAAAGTTAAAAAATTACCTTTAAATCCAATTGTTTAAACAGAAATAAATCCACTAATAAAATATGGCTCACAGGGTTTATCACTTGGAAAGCACTTCAATATAGAATTACACCTAAATAAGTGATGCAGTATATAATTTGCAAAGTTTTGCCAATTTTGAGCTACAAATATACCGGCTATTGCATTGTCCATTTACAAGACAATATTCTAAAAGATTTACATCAGGTTATTTCACTTGTTTAAATATGATGCACAAGCATTGAAAATGAGGCTTCTGATTGGCTGCGAGTAACATGCTGAGTTAGAGGCAAAGTCGACAATCAGGGATGACAGGACTATTTTCTAAAACTTTTTATAAGTTAGAATACTGTGATCAAAATCATCTTCAAATCACTCACATTTTATGGCATTTTATTTCTATGTAATCGCCGGAAATTTCAATTATATTAGAAGTTTAGGTCTGTTTAATGTTAAGAAATGCTTAAATCAAATTTGGTATTTAAGTATCAGTATTAGTATTTTGAACAACTGTTAGGTGTTTGAAGAATCTTAAGTTACTATATTTTAATTTTGAAATAGTCGTAACTTTAATTTAATAAAAACTTGTTTTTAATCAAAACCATTGGTTATTAAGACAATAGTTTTAAATTACTTTATGAAAAAATCTATGAGAGAAAGCATAAAACCATTGATCTGTTCACGACTAGGTTTTAATATTTTTAAACTCTGGTCACATGTATGTTAACTGTAATTTCGCATTCATTTAAAGAACAAAAACCAAAATCAGTTCATCATACTGTATATCAAATGAAATATCTTAACGAGTAGAACAAAAGTTGTGATGGCGTCAAACAAATCGGAGGATAACTTTTCCAGTTATTTGATTTTAATTTTTGATTTTTTCGGCAAAAAAATTACCGGTAAATTAAAAATCAAATCCCGAGAATGAGAGGGGCAATAGTTGTGAGACTTTTACTATAATAACTTTAAATCTATAAGAGATAATAAAAAAATTCATATTCTAAATCAAAACTTAAAATACTATTTTAGGAAAAACTTTGGTGTGGTTTAAAATGTTTTTCATTCTCCAAAAATCAAACTTAAAGTCGAACGACTCAAAAGTTATCCTTCGATTTGTTTGACCCCATGACCAGCCCATCGTCGAGATCTTTTATTTGATATATCTATATATGACCTATGACCTTAATGAACTTGAGGGTGATTCCTCAGGGATTTGGTTTTTGTTCTTTTGTATCCTCTAATTATTGATAAAAATTAAATTTAATTCATTATCAATTTGTAATATTTCGTAATATAAATAAAAACTTATAAATAATTTATACTTATTTACATATTCATACTGTATATTGATTAACACATTAACTCCTATTCTTGAAGGGAATATATTATTCATTTGAAAACAGTTCAAACGTTCATTAATTTAAAGTTTGTGTCGCCTTTTAGATAAAATTCTATTATTTTCTAATCATTTCCTATTATAATAACAAACAATAACTGGCTCTTCAGTGCTACTGATCTTCCATACAATTTCGCCTTAAGAAAAAATAGTTGTAAAGTTCTCTCCTCATACTCAGCAGATACTCAGCTCATACTCTCTAAAGTCAGTTATTTTTAAAGGCATTTCAAACATTTAAAGGGTTGCTTTGATAGAAGTGCTATTTCTATAGCTTAAAGTTTAATGCTTATTACCCATTATGACTTGTAATTATTATAGCTATCTGTTTCTTCCTCAATTTGATTTAGGTTTTATATGGTCGTCAAATTATTAATAAATGTTTCCATGAACTACCTCAACAAAATATTTTAGAGAATCCCTTCCTAACTAGTGATTTGCATTATTTAATACAATAAAAATCAATCAAACAATTTACAGAAGAAAGTTGTAAACAAGAGTTTAATACAAAGTTCAAAGCTTTTAGTCGTAAAGTTTAACGTTTTATATAAAAATAGATTTATCAAAGTTTTGTTTATTCATTAATTTTGATTTTAATTACAAATAGGAGTTGATTATTAGCTTAAAAGCAGGCATAGAAAGGGATAGAAAGTCTGAAAAAATATAAACATGAAAAATTCAAATTCAAGTATTAATGAACTTATAAATTTTTTACTCATAATTGCATTAAGAGTTAGCACTATGCCCACCCCTTTACCGCTTTTCCTTTTAGCCTCAAGTGCATTATGTTTAAGTTTGCTTTTTTGTTGAGATAGCGTCAGCTCTTTCAGCAAAAATATTTGTATTACGTTATATATCAATACTTGTAAAAGTTATGACAACAGGTGAGCTAATCCTACTCATGACGAGCTTTATTGTATGTCTTGGAAAACCCCTTTTCCATTCAAGTTTGGAAGATAGCGCAAGAAACCAATGTTCTCATCATTATTCACTCAAATTCGCTCTAAGTTCCGGTAAAAACAGATTACAAAGAAATTTTATAAAAGTTGATCTTCACTTTGAAAAAAAATTAAAATTCTTTTTCAATTTCTTCACGAACTCTTTTTTTTTACTTCTCAACAAAATAAAAAACATATAAATTTTATTCTCATATTTTTTCTATTCTTTGCATTAATCCTCGGCCACACAGGTAGGCATTATGTACTACCTTTAAGTATGACTTTATTTTGTTTGAGTAGTCTTTTGCTACTAATATATAAAAATTATCAATTTAAACATTTTATAAATATATAATTTAATTCTCAATTCTTTCGTGTTTACTATAAATTAGATGATTATAAGTAGTTTCTAAGAAAGTCATTTGCAAAGCATGTAATCTGAATTTTTTTTGAGGAATACAACCCTTATTTGTTACCAATAAAATTTTGAATTTCCGACAATTTTTTGTTTATTTTAATGGCAAGTTTTTTTATTAAAATTCTTTTTCCTTAAGTTCAATCGAAAATTATGTATAGCTTTGAATTTTTCATAGGTTTCTTTCAGATGATGTCAGGAAAAGCTAAAAATATATCCTGATTTTGAAATTAGTCAAAATTTGATTTATTAAAATCTGAAACTTCTATAACTTTCACGCGTAACAAACAATGCTGTATTATACAGATATAAACTGCATTATTCATAAATGTGGTTCAATGTCATGAATATTTCC
Organism: Nanhermannia nana; assembly: GCA_033996565.1. Lineage (NCBI taxonomy): Eukaryota > Metazoa > Arthropoda > Arachnida > Sarcoptiformes > Nanhermanniidae > Nanhermannia > Nanhermannia nana. The sequence continues at coordinate 12,113 of JAUJYT010000084.1, forward strand.
TATACAGTGATAGACCCTTCAATTTCTGACATAATGTAAGGTTAATCTAATATTCAATATGAAGAGTAAATTCATTTTCCGTATATTAAGTTATCATTTATGACTCTGATGCGCGTTATAAGGATTGGTAAACTATTTTAACTCTAAAGTGAATCTGAGATATTTGATGCCATCAAATAATCTTATATTGCTCTTACACAAACTGTAATTTATCTATAGTTTATGCATTACTTCCTCAATTAAGATATTGCTGCAAAATGCCAATCATAAAGAATTTACATAAAACCCTTTTAATGACTACTGAAAACAACTATCGGCAAAGCCTTAAAGAAACACATAATGACATTATGAACTTACAAGTTTAGCAAAACAACACTAGTAGTAGCATCAGGAAGAGTATTGAATAGATGTACTTGTAAATTGACATTGAAAATGTCATATTTGCTTAGGTATGCATAACTTTATTAAACTTTCTAAACTGTATTAGCTCTTCATAGCCTGCAATACAAAAACGAGCACATTTTATTGAGAAGAACTTGTTTATGATTATGAAATTTTTAAACTTTATTTAAAACATAAATAATAAATGGATGGAAAGGGAATTATTTACTATTAATAGATCTAATAATTTAATTGGTATTAAAGCTTAGAGCGAAAGTGAAAGCCTGAGATGCATCAATGTCTCGTTTCGACCTTGTCAAGGTCTTTTTCTCCACCCTTCTAGTTTAAAGACATTGATCTTAGCTGATGCTCAAATTCACTTCTGGCGCCGATATGCACCACATCATTATTTTATTTCATGAAACCACACTTGTATTTCATCAAAAGAGTTCTCGAACCTAAAAGAAAACCCAATGCAAAGGTACCATTGCTGTAATGCTGCTGCATGTTGTTCTTCATCCTGTCCACCATCATCAGCGGTGCATTGACCCCCACTTAATCGGCTAGAATGCTAAGCAAGTTATGAAGACTATATACAGAGTAAATGAACAAATCTTCTAATATAAAGCTTTGAAGTTATATATACATTAAAAATATTTAATATCTATAAGTTATTATACTATACTATTATACTATACTATTATACTATTAATTGGATGGGTTGTAAAAATGAATATTAAATAAGAAAAACAAAATCCACCCCTTTCTTAATAGAGCTGCATTTTTTTGAAGCATTCAAAAATTTAATGATAAGAAAGCTTTATCTGTTTATTAGAAGTGACACTGACTCCACACTGACTCCACTGACTTTTTTCTTACCGAAAATGGGTAATGAGTTTAAATTCTCTAATCATTAAATATATCTCTAATGCTTGTATTTTTTACGCATTTACAAAAAACCAGATCCAGATTAGGACTACAGACTGACGCTAAGCACTAGTAACTTGTCTAACATGCAAGTATAACTTTTATGGCTTGAACGTGTAATTTATTATTTTTACTTTCATTTTAGTCAAGAATGCGTTTCACTTTAAATTCACCTCATTTTCTAAAAGTGAACTATTTTAAGAAATGGTTTAAAAGCATACTTTCAGAGGAAAAAACCTAAAATTCCTTAAGCTATACCTATACAGTACAATGTATAATAAAATAACAATTATTATAGAAATTTGCTTAAGAATGAATACATTCTATGCAATGAATTAAAATAAAATCTGGGTTTCAAAAGGCAATCATTACTCTTAAGACTAAAGTTAATATCAGTCAACTTCTTTACCCAATTTAGAATCTACTAAAGAATGAGCTATTATTATAATGAAGCTCATAAAGTGCTAATAAATTTATAATTTATAGTAAAATATTCATATGAAATGATACTGTATTATCACTAAAAAAATTAGAAGCGCTATAATTCCATAGCTTGTTGCGTGACATTGAAAGAAACAAAATTACAGCTGGAAAATGAATGTCCTGGGGTTAGGCAATCGAATCGAAAGTAAAATTCCGATAGGCTTTAAAATTTACACAAACTTTTATTAATACTATAATAATATATCCTTTGAAGAAAATAAGAATTCATTTCTATCTGAATATATAAACAACAAGTAAAAAGCGAAGCATTAAATGATAGCCAAATGATGGCATAAACTCAGCTAACTTTGGTATAGCTATGGTATAGGTATGGCTATAATGTAATTCTTTTGCTGATTAGTCGCATCGACCTTGCCTTAGGCGAACGCATCATCACTTAAAAATAAAGCGTGATTTGGCTTAGCATTGGTTAGTTGGTTATCTGTGCGAAGAAATGCATGTGTGAAACACTATTCACGATAAGTGCGCTATTAAAGCGTTACCAGATTACAATGATTAAAATTTTTTCATAGTATTATTTCGATTACTACATTTAAACGTCTAAAATGCTATCTCAACATTTTTGAAACTAAATTTTTTCAAGTCATAATCTCATTATCATGACTGAAAAATCCTATCAAATTAAATGAAAGCTGAGTTACTGTAACCTCAATTCAAACTCAACTCAAGTTTAGATCATAATTATGAAGTGTTGCTATTTTTATGATATCATATCTTGAATAATAAATTGCTTCATAGAAGCTATGATAATACAGTAATGGCTCAGAAAATAGGCGCCGGAATCTAAAATTTCCCTTTCATTGGAGTCATAAAAAGCTAATCACGAGATGATTACCATTTGGCTGTAATATTTCATGTATTTTTAATTAATTTATTCAATAATCAAAACTTTTACGAGATTCCAGTCATTAAAGCATTAAGTTATCAACAACTCTTAAAAGCATTATTCAAAATAATTAGATTTAATCATCACTATTATTATTAGTAGTGTTTAGTACCCGTATATATAATAAAAGGGGTATTTCATTGTTTTCATCCTTCATTTGAACGAAATTATCTGATAATAATTGTGCGAAAACATTCAAAGAATCCAAAACAACTCAGACATTAGTCTATAGATAGTCTGCAGCTAATAATGCATTAAAAATTTTTGAGATTCCAGAAAAGGAATTTTTTAAGATGAGCTGAATTGAGTCGCTTTTATGCATGCATTCAAGCACAGGTATAAAAAATGTTAAGCATGTACTGTATATTTGATTTCTCAGATAAAATCAATTATTAATGAACAGAAACTGTTAATGAGGGAAACACATTCTCATTTGAATGGGTAATAAATCATGGTCTGCATTAGGCATTAGATCATTCTCTATAGTTCTCATCAAATTAGAATATGATTTAAGAATAAGTTTGACCAAAATTGTTAGAATTGTTATTCTGTTGAGTGAAATTTAACCTCTGATCTCTATTTTCAATTTCTATTTATGAAATTAATTATGGGAATTATTTTAAATGATTTAATTATTTAGAAATTTTCGTGTGATTAATCACTTTTATGGGACTTACTGTTAAAATGTGTTCAGTAAGTCCCTGACCATTGTTAGGCTTTATACAAATATAAGTTCAAAGAAAATTAAAGTGTTTTTTAGTTTTTGTTTAAAATGTTTATTAATGAAAGAAAAACTTGAAATAATACAGTTAATACATTCAATTAAAATGATAAATATTGAAGCATCCAAAATTGAAGAATGTGTATTGGTATATAAGATTTCGTCATATTTACCAATACAATTATAATCTAATTTATGTAAACTATTGAAGAGCACAAACTTTAATACAGTTGAACCTCCATAGTTCAACATAGGACACGACCTAAAATTTTGTTCAAGTTAGAGAAGTTTCGACATGAGGTATGTTATTTATAATGTAATCAAATGGTTATAGACTCAAAATCATGTTCATTATAGAGAGGTTGTTCAATATACGGAGAGTTTAAGTTAAGAAGGTTTACCTGTACTTTGTAGGTAGAGAGCAAACTGGGTTTCATATTTGAATTTTACTTTTAAAAATATATGAATCAGTTTTTGGAAAAAGTTAATCTTCGTTTAATTTATTTTCTAAGTTTTTCATAAACGCTATATCTGTTTATGAGAGAAAAGTTGAAAAAGCCTTAGTCTAAAAGCTCGAACCTTCATTAACATATAAAACCTATGATAAGCAGATGATAAGAAGTGTCCTTTATATAAATAATAAGACTTATCATAAAAAAATAAGTGTTTATTGACTATGGCTTTTCCCAGCCCAATAAAAATCGCATAAATAAACAACTTTTGACAGTTTGTTTGACAGCTAATGACCAACAATTATGCTAAAGTGTTTTTCAGGTCACTAATTAATTAATAGTATTCAATGACTATTATATTTCAATATAGATATGTGTTAATGAGCTGTTAATGAGTAATATGAGATTACCCCATTGTCACCCTTGATTGTGTGCACACTACCTTTTCAGGTAAAGGTCAGATTTGTTTATGCTGTTTGTACTGGACTGGCTTTTTCAGCTTTTCTTTCATAAACAGATATAGCGTTTATGAAAAACTTAGAAAATAAATTGGACTCAGAGGCACTTCAGAAGTGCCACTTCTTCCAAAAACTGATTCATATATTAAAACTGATTTTTCAAAATTTTAAGAGAACTCATTATAGTAATATTTTATTAAAGCCTAAAAAATTTGATTTTTTATAAATTCAAAATTTAAAGTTTTATCCAGTGCTTCAACTTAAAAAATGGAAAAATAAAAATTTTTCTAAAAGCTATGCACTGATATACAACTGTTGAATGATGACAACAATGATGTACAGTACAACTCAACACTTGTTTATCATTGAAGAGAAAGACGATTAGAAAAGTTCCCCTCAAATAATTAATCATCAATCAAAATAACACATTTAAATATAATATAACGAAAATTTTCAGGTTTTAATACAATATAACGCTACAGGTCATAGTTATAATGCATATTTTGCTCTATTTATTATTACAGTGCTTGCTGTAGAATAGAAGCAATTCATTTTTAATACCCTTATATGGCCAGAGGGGTGCATGTTACAATTGTTGGTGTGTGTGAATAAGTATCTCGAAAAGTCAAGGGCAAGTCAAAAACTCTTTGATTTCAATCTAATAATTTTGTTCGTAAATCAGTACTCAAAAAATGAGAAAACGTTTATTATATTTCAATGAATAGTAACATAATCCTATGTTTTAGTTCTTGTTTATCGACTTATCAAATACTCTATACATATAAACAGCAAAATATTTAATACAGTCTCTTAAGAGCCTGTCTCCTGTATACCCATCTCTAATGTCATTTCAATTGATACAATATTCTAATTCAAAAGTATTCCTACACTGTATTCGTTATTTTCAAGTTAAATCAAGTCTAAAGTTTCACTTTTTGGTTCTCATGAAAATAAGAAAATATTTCTTTTTATTTTTCATACACTGGAGTTAGTGAAGCATTATTTAGCATTGAAATTGCATTGCATTGAAATTGAATTCAATTTACTGGATCACCACTTTTATTTATTTACCCTAAAGTAAACTTTTTAAACATCAATATCTTTCAGAAGTGAGTTTTAAATACTTATTACACTGTAATTTATAAAAATTGGTGATAAATTTTGTTAATATATTATAATTCATCTCTTTATTTCTAATAATCTATTTGCTATGCATATTATGCAAAGCACGCACTCATACTCTAACATTTTATTAAAACTAACCTCGTATTTGACTAAAAGTGTGATCTAACTATACATGTGGTGAATAAGAATTAATTGTTTTAAAACTTTTCTTTCATTGTATTACTGCGTCTGTACTGCGAAGAAATATACAGATACAGAACCAATCAATTCATTACCAATACTGAAATCTTTAAATTTCGAGTTTTCCTTCATATAAATAAAGACATTGTTTCAGGTCTTTTAACTTTTTTTATTTACTCAGATCTTAAATAATGTCTGATTAAAAAAAGATTTAATAAAAAGGTTACTCATATGTATTTATTTGTTTCTTGTTTTTGACTCTAATATAGCATAAAATATGTAAATTTTTGAATAAAAATTTTTAATCAAAAACAAATTATATAATCCGCGAGTTTAATTAAAAGAAATAATTAGTAGATATATAGCAAAGGGTTGGAAGAACTGTCAAATTTGTAGGATTTAGTGATGATTATATGGACTTAATGTTAGCGCAGACCAGTTTCTGGAAAAGTTGAATATTCTGTAAATTTTTCTTACTTAAAAATCGCATAATTTAGGCTTTAATAATAATTTAGCTGTTTTAAGAGTTAATTTTCTCAACATCCGAGTTCTAACTGTCGTTTATCATGTTTATCATCTTCACCGAAAGTACTCTTCAAAGAGTTCAAATATTTAGTGGTTTTCTTCTTTAATCACTTTTTAATAGAAGTACAGTAAATATTTTATATAATTTAATCCAAAAATGGAAGGAATTTTGATTTATGCACAAATGCTATTTCATATTTTAATACATAAATCTCTATCTTCACGGTTCTAATAAATTAAGTTGAAAATGAGCGCTAAATCTTCGAGTTTTCTCTGCAATTAATCAATATTTTTGCTGCGAAAGATCATATCATTAGTTACAGATTCAAATTTCAAGGTTATGAACCGAACTTTCATTTTCTTTAAATTAAGATCAAATCTTCATACATAGTATTATTGAATTGCAAATGTGCTCTTTGTTGATAAATCGATTTTCTAAATGTTATCCTAAAGTTCAAACAGGAATCGTCGAACCGACAATAGCTCATACAGTGCTCAATTCATTTTAATTATATCAGTATAAGTATTACATATCTGTGTCATTGTTGTACTATTTTTTTATTACTATAGTTCGCTTCAAATGAGAATTTGAGACAAACACTTTCTGGTTGGTGTCTTACTGTTTCTACTAATTCCGTTTCCCCTAATTTCAATAGCTATATGTAATTGTGATTTCAATAAAAAGACACTAAATTAATGCATGTCATAAGATATTTATGCTTTATTTCTAATGTTTTATGCGAAATATGTAACTGTAATAACTCATAATAAGATATTAAGTGTTTGTAGTTAAATATTTTTATAATTTTTAGTTCATTTTTAAATAAGTTTATTTACATAGCAATTAGGGAAAACTGAGTTCGTCGAAACAGAGTTCGGGAAACGGTTTTTTGGCAAAAAAAATTTCGGGCAAAGGAAATTAGGGGAAACAGCATATGATCTTCTGGTTATAGACTTCTTATCAATAAGAGAACGCTTTTTTACAATAAAGCTTATCTCTCGTTTGTATTTTATGCAAAATAAGCTCAACAATAAACCAGAACTTTTACAATATTGTTAGCAGTTTGTAGTTTTTATAATATTTTTCAAATAATAGACTCATGTTTGTGTGGTTTGTAATTTTTTTATGATTTTTTTCAATTTTAAACCAAATTTGCTGTCGATTTATCAAAAATTCAAACCTCTGTTTATAATGAGAAATAAAAGTAATACAAATTTTTATTCAACTTTTTAACTTTTCAATCAAAGTTTGATTAATCGTTTTTTGATTGATTCGACTAATATTCATAACTCTTTAAATTTTTTAAAATATTGCGTTATTTTTGAATAAATTATCAGTGATTTACGTGTCTTACATCATCTTTTGATTTATTACACATCTATTTCATCAATTTTTCCCATCAGAAAGTCATAAATATCATATAGAAATGTAATATAAGTTTAGAATTAATACTTTCTATGAATTTCGGGGAAAATTATAAAGTTTGAAATTTACATAAAAATTTCCGGAAATTGAGACAGAGCTTAACTATTTATGAATTACATCAAAGGTCAAGGTCTGCACTCTCGGTATTGATTTTATAGAAAGACAGAAATGTTATTTTCTGAGTGAGTAAGGATAGGGTTCAGGTAGTGGTACTCTAACCTACACAAAAAAGCAGAAAATTGTGACTTAATCCTAGATATAATTTTCGCCATAATAAAATAAAATTTATATTTAGTTTGATTAACAATTAATAAAAAATAACAAAACTAATCAGAATACTTATCGATCATCTGATCGATAATTGAAAAATTGAATTTTATTTAAAAAATAGAAAATTTTCACCTGTTTCTAAAATACTATTTTATCAATCAATAAATACCGATTGATTCACAAAAATTCTGATTTTAGTATCTAACTGGTATCTAAATCTGTTAGAATGTTGTGAAAACATTTTTTAATTTGATTTTTATTATAACTAATAAATGATTATACAGTTTATTCTGAGAATTGAGTATTGGATCTCAAACTTTAAGAGTGTAGTTATCGGTAGAGCTTGGGTTGGGGTGACCTCATCACAGCAATAGACACGATTTAATAATATCTTAAATAAATTACTACTTTTAAAATATTAATAAATAAAACTCTTTATTAAATATAAATAATAATAAGTTAATCACTTAATAACCTATATGTGCTCTATTTGCATGGTGTTTAAGCAGTGGCGAAGCCAGCATAGGGGCCGAGGGGCACAGGCCCTCCAACTCTAATTAAAAGTTAATTTAATTTCTTAAAAAGCTTTATTGCATTGTATTTTTTGAACTTAAATTAAGAAAATTAATTAAATAAACGTTTTTATGTTTATACAAACTATCAATTACTTTCTTATGTTTAATGAACAAAATAGTCTCGAGAACCTCGAGCCTGAGCTAGGCGAGCCTAGGCTCGAAATCCTAGAATTTGAGCAAGAGCCTGAACCTATTTTGAAAACCATAAGCTTGAGCCTAATGTTGAGCCTCGAGCCTAAACAATAATATTAATCTAAATATCACATGTAATATAATGTGGCAAACTTTGGATTATATTTATCAAAAGCTTAATTTGAAACTGATTTTCTCAGGAAAAGTTTGTTGTTCGGAATTTTTCTGTGAATAGTAATTTTGTATTTATGAACTTTGAAAGTAAAGCAACTCATGATTTCATAGCTTAGTGTGAGATTTTGTGAGAATTTTTCAGGCTCAACAACCTAAACCTGACGAGCCTAGGCTCAAAAACCTCAGAGCCAGAGCTTGTAGGATAGAAAAGGCTCTCGAGCCGAGCCTAGAAGCCTAGGTTAGCATGAGCCTATTTTGATAATTAATTGTGTTTGTGCCCCCACTCAAAATTTTCTGTCTTCGTCACTGTGTTTACGTGAGGGTTAGTAATGGTATGGATTTAAGTGTTACTAATAAACCCATAGTTTAGTACCCTAATACCCTATTACTATTTTTTAAAACTTATAACTTATTAAACTAAGTTTATTAATTATTAGAACCGAAACTAAATTGATCACAACTGAAACATTACTATAATACTAATTTTAAGTATTACTAATAGCGTTTATTATGCTATAATATTATTATTAAACCCATTACAGTATTACTTAAGCTTATTTCTGAGTATTAGTAAATATATTTCTGAGAATTTCAAACTTTTAACAGTGTACCCGTACTATACATTAAAATTCATGCATACCATGCATACATTCTATATTATTTTTAAAAAAAAAATAAAATCTGTAAGTTTCAAGTGGGCAGCTTTCAAAAATCTTTAATTATATCTTTTTTCGAAACTTTTTAAACTAAAAAATGGAAATTAAATCTTTAATGAGAACAAAATCATATTAACTTTTAATCAAAATATAAATTACGAGTTTTTTTAGTTACAATAAATTAATTTGCATTTTTGAATGTAGTTTTGACATAAACTTCTCATTTGATGAGTTTAATCAATTAATCAAATCTGCTATTGTTTTAAGTATTAATTTATTCTAAAATTGAGTCATTCACATAAATTTAACATTATATTTATGAAATGACATACTTCTCACTTGCCTTATATGTAAAAGAGGTGAAGTATACTTATGAAGACATCATAGTTTACTTCAATCAACTTGAATGGAACTTTCATTGTTATAAAATACTAGACTTATGTATTCATATATAGCATAATATATATTATATGTTTATTTGATTGCTGAAGCGGCGAAATATAATATATTGTATTATATACAGCATTAACATATACCATAACTGATAGGATCAAAATCAATATACAACAAAACAATCTAAATGTCTATAATATGGTGTAAATTGAGACAATTGATTGAAAGCCAACACTTTCTTAATTCATGTTTTTTGCTTTCAAACACTTTATTATTTCTTTTCCAAAACAAATTTGTTTGTAATTGAAATTATGATTGCGTTTGTTTTTATTACACACTATTTGCATAACAAAACAATAAATTACTTAATCCTTTGAAATAACGATTCATTTATTTTGCAATCCTTTGACTTTATACAAATATGTAAGCTATCAATAAAAGGGTCATTGGAAAGGGGGTTAGTTATGCATGTTATTGAACGACATATACTGTCGTCTATATCAATAATTACTATGAAATACTCAACATTTTTATAACAAATTCCATGTCAGACCAGTCGAGACGGTCGAGACCCGTGTCAGACAACTTTGAAAACATTTCAAATATGAAATCAGATCTGAAGGGTTCGCAAATAATAGTGCAGTCAAATCAAAAAAATCTAAATTCTACTGTATATTCCCTATAGTCGGCTCACTTACAATCACATTCTTCTAACTTTACATTTTGATTGGATTCACATTTAATAATACGATTGCGAGAACAGATGCCTTTCAACTCTTTAGTAATACTTTCAGAAATACCTCAAAAATACCTCAATACTGTATACTACAGTACAAGTGAGACGAATATGATAGCTCTTCGAGCTCTAATTTTAAGACCAAAGTCATATAACTTGTAATATATTTTTATAAAAAAAAATTGTATTAACTCAGACTTATTTGATTTGAAATTTGCCTGAAATGGGCAATGCTTTTACAGTGTTCTATATTTAACAGAGCTATTGAGCTGGCTTTTTAGCAAAACATAATAGTATAGCAATAAAACACATCAAACCTATTATGCATAAGAATAAGCGATCTATTATCTTATTTGTCAAATTAAATTATTCAACTAAAACACTAATTGAATGCATTAATTTATTTTTTCTCAATATATAATTAATCTCATTATTCATTAAAATCTCTCTTAGGGAAAAATCAAATAACTAACGAATTTTTTCTATTTATTAAATTGAAAAGTTTGAGATTATTTCTCATAAATTAATAACTTATATCCAAATCAATAAAATTCAAATTTTGACAAAATTTGTTGGAAAAGCATTGCCTTTGATGCTAAATGAATAAGAAATGTTTGAATGATTAATAAAATATACCAAATAAACAACAATTCTCAATAGTTTATGTGAATATTAAGATTATGATCAATAAATAAACGAATGCGTAAATACATTAAATTAACATATTTTTCCGATTTTGAGATGTCTTAATAGTTATCTGTATATAATTTAAATAGACACCGGCCAGAAGAATGCTAAAACCCAATGTTTTCCCGCCCATTGCATGACTGTCTTTGAGTTTGGTTCCAATGTGTGATGAAGGGATATTTTTATGTGAGCCAAAGTGATCCCGAATAAAAAAACATAAGAAAAAACATAAGAAAAAATTTTTTTTGATCAATTTGTTGTTTAAAGTGATATCATTGAACTTAAGTGTGCATACAATATAGCGAATGTTTGAATGTTTGTTACAATAATGCATTGAAATTGAGTGAAAAAATGTTTTGAATAGTTTGAAATGATTGGAATCTATATAATTAGAATCATATTTATAGGTATGCATTAATCACTAGAAAAACAGTGACATTTGGAATTTTGGGCACTTTAATAGCCAACAGTACTGGGAATAAGAATTTTTTCGATTATTTAGCAAAAAATGATTACATGATTACACCCTTTAGGACTTGTCTGCTTACGCAAAAGGCACAGAACCTAACTCTTACTTTTTAAATCAGACTTTTCGTTACTTTGAATACTAATACTATTGAACTGATCCACCCTTTCAAATGATATTTTATAATAATGCGTTCAAACGAGAAACTAAACCAAATCATTAATATGTTGTGATAATTGTGAGTTAAAAAGGTTGGCGAACATTAAATTTTTACGATTATGACTCTGAAGCTGAGTAACAGAATTAAAAGCACGTGAATTCCGCCGCAGACAGCTATAAATTAGTCTTTAGGGTATCTTTGAATGTGTATACCTGTGAGATCTTTACTGATCTCTGATAATGAGTGAAGGTTAAGAAGCAGTAATAAACAAGCGATAACTGTGTAATTTTCTGCGAATATATTTTCTCATACAAATCAATTTGACGTCATTTTAAAGCAATAATTATTTATAACTCACATTTTAAAACATTGGTGCGAGAACTCAGATATTTTCAAATAATTACAGAAATTATTTTAAATTCTTAATCGAAATTTAATTATTTGTAAGAATCAAATTAATTGTGACATATCTTGAGCTCATATCAGAATATTAGTTATAAAGCTATTAAATAAATGTAATAACATTTTATTGAATAAGGTATTAACACTTTTAAAAGGGTTGCGATGCAAAAAGTTAGGAACATTTAATAACTAATTAATGCGTTAAATCATGACATTTGCAATTTAATAGCTAATTAAAATTTTTTAATAACGTTAAACTTGACAACATTTAAATCATTTTGAGTGATAAAACATTAGCTAAAAGCGCATAAAATGACACTAAGATTTGCAAGAATTAGAATTAGCGATAACTTCAATACCTCTATAATGCAATATTAAGCAAACTTAGTCTTAGTCTAACTGTTAGCTGCATTAACTTGTGAGCAATGTAAGTAAAAAAGAATTTATTTAATATTTGTGCGAAAAGAGGGACATTGAACTTGTGCTTATCATAAATAGTGAGAATCAGAGAGGAGTGCGAACCATAAAATCGCTGGAGGCTATTGTGAATTGTTTTACGGTTATTAGGATTATAAAACGAGTTCGATTTGCTTTCCTTTATTATTCCCATATAAATGCTGAATACGTACCATTTATGAGGTGCGATACTTACTGAACAAATTTATAAGTTTTAATCAAATTTAAATCTATTTTATTGTATTATACATTTCGCTATTCTTATACCTGTAAGTGATATCATTAAGCAATCAAATGAAATCATTAAGCTATGAAAAGATTTCTTTACGATCTTTTTCCTTAAGGAAACCGCAAAATATTTTCATGTTATTTATAATGTATAGACTCTCGACTCATGATCTAATACCATGACTTCTTGGATCCATTTACATAAGTCCGAACCCCCCGGAGATGACTTGAAATTAAAAACAAATTTGGGATTTGTATTGCGAGTGATTGCGACAGCTCTGCCATAAAAAATAAGTAATGGTTTTGCTAACAGTTTCACTCCATAAGTCGTTCGCTTGCATTTGATGACTTTGATAAATACATAAGAATTAAATAGCTTCCAATACAAATCTCAATTTTAATTAAATTTTTCAAATTTTTATCTATTTTTATGTATCGCTTTAAATAATCGCTGGGCTTTCCCCACTCGTCGACCCCAAGAGTCGTTACACCTCAGTCTCTAATCATATTTCTTTATCCAATTAATAAATTGTTTCAAAAACTTTTTAAGTTATTTGTTTCCTGACCAGTAAGGCATCAAAGTTTTTAATGATTATTAAAATAATTATTATTTTTCTACTTTAAAGCGTCTAATATTTTAAGCTTTAGTAATATTGAAGTAAATATTCTGAATAATTTGTAAAATATTTTATTGAAATTTAACAAGAATTTGATAATATCTGGAAAATAAAAAGTAAATATAAAGTTTATTTATAAAGTATAGAATAATGAATAATTAATGATTAAATTCTGAAAAAGATGATTATGTGATGATTTTGTTTAGACCTAATACCTGACAAATACCAGTACAATGACATAACTAATTAAAGCGATTAAAGCTAATAAAATGTATACGAATTAATGATGCCCATCGAGCTTGAGCTGAGCCTAGGCTAGCCTGGGCTCAAGGCCCAGCTCGAGAGCTTTTGTGAGCCTGAGGCTCAGGCTCAAGGCTAAGTGAATGTGAGTCTACGCTGAAGCTCAGTTGGTGCGAACGTAGGCTCAGGTTCTGACCTTTGAGTATGTTGATCCTAAATACAAAGTCACAATAATTTTTATTTGATTATAACTTCGTAGTATTTATATTTCGTTTTTACATTATTAACGTAAGAGTAAAGGCAACTTCCCATTGAGTCCGGCCTTGAACAGGAAACCATATTGAGTGATATATCAATTGAAAGATCTCATCAAGTACTATAACTTTTCCTCTTGGACCAACTCAATCTGTCCACGGAGTGAAGCATCAGGGGGGAGGGAGAAAAAGCCCTCCATTGTAAATACATTATGTAGTTGTGTATGTATTTATATATAATGTATTTACAATGGCGACTTATGGTGGTTTACTCCGTGGGGATCGTGTTGGTCCAAGAGAAAAAGTTGTAGTACTAGATGAGATCTTTCAATTGATATATCACTCAAGATGGTGTCCTGTTCAAGGCCGGACTCAATGGGAAGTTGCCATATATGGGATACCTTTCAATACGTTCAATACTAACAGAAGTCCATTATGTAGTGCCGTACAGAGCACGTCAGGCTATTAAGCCATTAATATTAATAAAGAATTTCTATTATTTCTAAAGTGTTTATTATTTAAAAAGTTATTATTTCAAGTACCGTATTATTAGTCGCGTCCAAACTGTGCGCTGTCCACGAACCTCAAGCTCTATCGAATACTACAACTCCCACAGTATTTCATTTTTAGACTTAGGCTCAATAGGTTTCAACCTAGGCTTAGCTCAGGCTCAAGGCCTCGGGCTTAGGCTCAAGACCTAGGTTCAGGCTCAGCTTCACTGAGCATATGTCCATCATTAATACGAATATAAAAGATAAAACTCCAAACTTGATAAACCTCTTGAATTAAAATAGTTATGAAATGAAGTTCAGAATCAAATATAATGAACTAATTTTGTGTAATAAAAGTCTCTTATGTTTGATGACTGACGAGAGGGCAAAGGCGAGGGCAAAGGCAACAGAAATACAATGTAATCGTCAACTTTTATACACTAAGTTTGTCAATAACTTAAGAAATGAAAATTTTATTTGAATTTAAAACTAGTTTTTCTTAAATTGACGCTAAAACAGAGCATTGACAATGCAATGCATGCTATGTAGCATTGAGGCTGAGGTATGTTCATTACAATTCATTCCATTCTGAGTTAGAATACAAATATTTTATAAATTATTTAATCAAAGTCTATATGTTTTTACTCAACCACTCATTAATTAACTAAAAAGCTTTTATGCGATAAAAGACTAACTCTTAGTCAGTGGCGAAGCAGTGGAGGGCACAGACATAAGAAAGTATTTGATTGTAGTGTAGGAACAGTTTATAGGAACATAAAAGCCTTTATTTCAAAAATTTCATGTAATTGAAGCTCAAAAAATGCAATACAATAAAGTTTTTTGAGTTGGGTGGGCAGTGCCCCCTTGGCCCCTATGCCACTGTTCTTAGTACTGACCCTAACATCTATTGACCACTCATTGGAAAAAAATGTGCTATTTTTACACCGCTTTTACAGATCAATGTACGGGTCTATAAGAGCTATGATTCATAGGCTTATTTCAGAGAGCAATCCTATGTTTCAATTGCATCATAAATTGCATCAGATATCAGAACAACACAACATATATACACAAATTACGTGATCAGGGATTTAAAGTCTTATATCAACTCAGATATCAACTCCATATAAGCCATAACTGAGTTATATTAAAATTATATCTATTGCTTATTTGAGGTCTTAGGTCACAGGTCTCAGAATAGGTAACAATGAATAAGACCCTTATGAATGAAAAATACCCTAAAAATTAGAAACACTATTAATAGCATTTTATGATAGCATAACATGCCATATAAGATGCTTGTGTTGAGTCGTATTATAAAATATTGTGCAAAACATTATTTATAGACATAAGTGCTCTACAAATGCATCACAATCTCAGTTTTGAGCCAATCAGAAAACGACACATAAGTTGTAAATGCATTATAAATATGAGTCAAAACATATTTGTAAATAAGTCTCACTTTTTCCTATTGACTAAAAGTGTTATATATTTTATATTTATATAACTTATGAAAAGATTAAATAATAAATGCATTAAATGTTTGAAATGACAACAAATACAAGAAAATTAGTGATCGCAAGGGTTGTGCCCATCGTTTCAAATGTAGACTTAAATCGAAGGATTGTTAGCATTAAAGTCGAAAATCAATCATTTGATGAAATGAGTGATTCTTTTGATAGCAATTCAACTGATGTTTCGGTTAAACCGAAGCGAAAGAGACAAAGACTCGACCACTTGTCCGAAGAGGAAAAGATCAAACGCAGGTATTATTGCGTTATTGCTATGCATTCATACACAGTATGTGTTAATTAATAATTATTTATATCTAATAAAAGGAAACTCAAGAACAGAGCCGCCGCACAATCGGCCAGAGATCGCAAAAAAGTCAAAATTGTTGATTTGGAGCACAAAGTGGTTAATCTCACAAAACAGGTATTTATTAAATCTCTTTTATAATTATATTTTCGACTTTTTTGAGCTCTCGATTCCCAACCCTTTTGTCACTTTTAACGCCAAATTCACATTTGATTACAATATAAGTCATAAGTTTAGGCAAAAAGAGTATAATTAGTGGACAATTATTAGAATGAATGAGACGTCTCTTTGAGCCCACACTTATCTCACTTTTGTAATATTTTAATTATTATTCAGTTTTAGTGTTTCCTTAATTTATGCGAAAGTCCTTCACTATAAAGACGTTGATTACAATAGTTATGCAAACGTTTATTCAGTTTATTCGATGATTCGTCACATTTATGTTAATTCAAACTTTTAATTCCTCTATTGTTTGATATCTTCAATTAATTTAATTTCTTGAATAAATAGAGAAATGTACTGAAGACGAGTAACGAAGCCTTGATTTTGAAATATCAAGAACTTGAAAGAGAAAATTTAGAGCTTAAGAAGCAATTGTCTCAAATGAGTAATGATATAAGAAATGTTTCAGAAGATTTGAATGTCAATAAAGAGAGTGAGCGCTCTGTTGGGTCCGCAGAACTCATTAATGTTTCTCAGCCGAAGAGACACGAGTTGCTCACAATCGAGAAGACACTCAAATCGGACTATCACTCGATGATGCCATTGATCTACTTGTTAATGATCGTGAATCTGATGCAGTCCTTGACTTCCTGCACAAGTGTTCGCAAGAATTACTCGAGTTGTCAATCACTGAAACCAATGAATCCCAAGAATCCGATAGAAATCCTGCCACCAAAGCATTTGAGACGAAAGAAGAACAGTTGGAGTCCATCAAAGACTTGATGAGTTTCGATCACATGTATCACAAACAAAATTCAGATCATATTAACCAAAACTCAATTCATAACAAAAGTGTTGAGCAGATGAGTAATATTTTAGAATCAGAGGAATTACTAAAACCTTTGAGTCCTCTCTCATGTCAAAGTGATTCCGGTTACGAATCGGCTCATTCGCCAGCGTTTACATTGGATGAAAGCAGTCATGAATTGCATGAAATCGATGACATGGAATGGCAAAACACTATTAATGAATTATTTCCAGATTTAATCTGATTGTAAATTAAATTGCGTTCATTTTGTCACGTTTTTCATATAATTCATGATTTAATGTAAATATTTATTTAAATATAGCTTTCATTCCCCATTAATTTATTGTTTTGTAAATTTGATTCAAAATTCTTGAATTTTTATTTACCTCTAATTAATATATTATGTTTCACTTATACTGTACCTTCAGTTAAATAATTATTTTATAATTGAATATATAATGCATTTGAAGTTATTGTACTCTTAATGTAATTTAATATTTGCTTAAGAAAACATTGACTCTAATGATAATGTAATACAGAAAGTTCTGTCATATAATATGATTTTGTCACAAAAGTTCAAGAATTCGATATAAAGCTAAATAAATTACTTACAACTCTTTTAACTCAAACTTGAAAAACTATTCAGTGATAAATATGTATAATTTTTTTTCAAAATGTCATTAAGGAATATATTTAATTATGGCTTTAATGATAGTGTTGTTTGGAAAGTATGTCCTTGAATGTGAAGAACAATTTTTGAAAACAAGATGTACTCATGTAATGCTTAATTAGTCTCAATCTTGTATTCATTTCAATATACCTATAACTCTATGATCTCATCAATCACTATCACTGCTAGTTTTAAAAATTCAAATCTTTGCTGTGTTTCTCATTCAGAGCAGTCAACCTCTAATTTGCAAACTTATAAAATGATAGATCTTTTGGAATCTATGCAAAACACTATGTCTCTCACGTAATACCACCTAATATAGGAATAATTTAGAACATTAAACTCTAAGAATATAATAGATTTTAGAGAAAGTACTCAACAAAGTATATGTTACAGATATATGTTTGGTCTTATATTAAAATAGCTCTAATACCCAAAGGGTTCAAATTTTAATTATCAGACAAAAATGTTAACTATTAAACCACTGAAACTGTTCACTAATCTGTTACAAGAATATAAAGTTTTTAAAGTAATGAAATTTCAAAATCAACAAAAAAAATCAAATAATATATTGTTTTATTAATAAGTTTTTCAATGAAATGTAAAATTTAAATTTATTATAACAACATGTAAGGCGCCAGACATTGTACAAGTGAAAGCTGTGGAGAGGAAAATACAAAAACAATGGATTAGATTAAAAAATTAATATTTTCACTCTTTAATGAAATATGTGATACACCAAAAAATGAGAGCACAGTCTACTGCACTCTAATTGAAAGTTGAATGCATTTCTACATTTATATGTAGAATATATACAATTCTATAAAATTCAAATACCGGTAACAGTAGTGTATCAATAAAAATAAACTTTTAGGTGATTTCCCTTTGTTTCCGAATAGCCTTGTAATGCACTTTCATTAATATTCATCAATCATTTCAAGTTTGTTTTGCCTCTAAAAATATAATTTCTGGATTTTATGTTCGAAGAAATTAATTATTTAATTTTGAAAGGATTTTTCCCACACAAATCCAATTAAGCTTTGAATGCGTTTCCGTTTTATTAACTTTTTATTATAAGCTAATATCGTCTGTACGATCGTTAGGTAAATAATATAGTAATTTTGATATTATTTTGAAATCATTATATTTTACAATCAAAAAGGCTAATAAAAAGTTTCATTCATAAGATAATTCAAGGTTTCATTTAAATTATTAAATCCTTATCATTGTCATTAAGTTTTGGGCTAAAAACTTGTTAAAAAGATAAATTTGTATGACATAACATATAATGTTTGGACCCTATAATTCATCCTTTCCTGAGTATAAATAGTCGAGAATTTCGTTTTAAAGATTTATAGTAACGGTTGCAGTAATTTCATGCCCTGATTTGCAAATATTGTCAAACTCTATAATTTAAAAAATTCTGTAAAATTGTAAGTTCTGCCTATTTTTTGGAATTAGCATTTTAGTTGAGATAATGGAAAGCATTATCATTAGATTCTTCTAATAAATAAAATGAACACCAATTTTATTAGAGTTCTCCTCTTTAATAATATGTTTTACTAATTTAATTGATTGGTACGGATATTATGGTAGAAACACTCTTAGCTTTAGATTGAATATTAAAATAGAGCATTTCTAGGCTTTCCCTTACGGGTCAAATTCAAGGACCCTATAAACGTGTTAAACTCAAGTTTGTGAGCCTCGTGAGCCTCATGAGTCTCAAAATAATGGATAAACATTTAAAAAATAGCGTTATTGAGAAAATAGTAGAATAATTACATTTTAGACATTAAACTTTGATTATTTTTAATAACTATTTATTTAAACATAATCACAAAGAAAGTACAAACTTTGGTAAAACTCATGAATTTGAAACATTTGTAAATTATTTAACAATTGAAAGATAACATTAATTATATCAAAAAATATAATTCTAATAAATTTAAACTATTATTTCAATTAATTAGAATAGATTTGAAACAAAATTGTTTATAATAATAAATGGACTCTAAAGAGTCCTTTAAGTAAAAAAGTTTGACTTGAACTGAACTAAAGAATTAGCCCTTTGGCTAATAATTATAAATAAATAAAAACATTATAACAATTTGAATTAATGTGGATCTGAAAAAGTGAAACTTATAATTATACTTGAATTAAAACTTTAATATGCAATTTGTGGCAAAGAAAGTGCGCAAAAATGCAATCAGTTTGAACATAAGTATCAACAGTAAGAACAGTAACAATTAGTGGTTCGTATTATTATTATTACGATTTTGAGAGGTCATGACTTCAGTCATAGAGAACATAATTAGACATTTAATTATTAATTATTTAATAGATTAGTTTCTGTTTGAAAACTAAGTTTCTTTGATCAAACCTATAATTAAACGAATAACTTTACAAAAATAAGTTCTTAATATTCAACAATTTGGGCCAATATATTGAGTGAACAAATAATTGTTATTATACATGAAAAAGAAATGCCATTATTGAGGTCCAGAAAAGAAACTAAACTCAAATATCGCAGAACATAACTTTGTTCATTATGTACTCTTAAATGCAGAAATCAATAGTCATTATCTAAGAAGACATACTTTTGATCTGATATAATATATTGATTGATATACCAGTATATCAAATAATTATTTCCCAAACCCGTAAACATAGTATTATATTAACAACAAATTTACAAATATTAATGAGAATCACATGAATAGCATGAATATGTGTTCAAACTTATAAAGTTTAAATCAAAAGTTCAACTATGAAAAAGTGAATTACATTATAAACTTATACTGAAAATGATTAAATACTATAATATCCAAAATTGATAGAAATTCGATTAATTTATAAAAAAAGACATAAATTGTTAAAATCCGATGGCACACAGTCTTAAG
>JAUJYT010000085.1:0-32769 GCA_033996565.1 Nanhermannia nana
CTTTTTAAACAAACAATTTTTATATAATTGACTTTAAATTTCCTTAAATACTTATTTAAATACATTTATAATGAAATACGGGGAAATGCAAATACGACGAAGTGAAATTCGGCGAAGTGCAAATACGGGAAAATGGAATACGGGGAAGTGACATACGGCGAAGTGGAATACGGCGAAATGGGACTAAATCAGATAAAGAGTTAACTCTAAATTTTGAAACCTCAAATATGCCTTATTATGGCTCTTATGTATTGCTTATATTCTCTTATTTATTATAAACAAAATATTTGATTAAAAAATTTTTGTTTGAAAACGCTTTACTTACATAAAAAAAAGTCTCATAAAATGGATTAGTTTACGAGAGACATAATATATTTTTGATAAAAATAAGAAAAATGTTGGCAAAATTTATTTTAAAAATATTTTGGCGCGAAAAATGAATTTGCAAAAAATAGTTTCAGAAAACCGTTGAGTTTCTTTCTCCCACTTGAAATTCTGAGACATTGCGAAAAATAACTCTTCAAAAAACATTATTTGTCTGCAATGTATGACTGAGAGCCTTATATATAAATTGGAGACGAATTTGTGATGTTTTGGCTCAAAGAGAAATAGAGTCATTTAATTTTTGAAATAATTATTAAGTGTTTATATCGGGTATAGTGAGGCACCACTGGCATGCCACGGGCACGGGCGGACATACCGGTCATTTTTTGGCGGCGCGGGAAACCAAAAACCCTAATTATACCTAGGGTTGTTTGTTTTAAAACATTTTTATTGATCGATGTTTTAAAACAATTATATATAATGTGTCAAAACTATTTAAACACTTCCTAAACCTCATTCACACAATTAAAACCGAGATAACTGTCATAATCCTATTTATATTTGGACGGTTGGT
Organism: Nanhermannia nana; assembly: GCA_033996565.1. Taxonomy (NCBI): domain Eukaryota; kingdom Metazoa; phylum Arthropoda; class Arachnida; order Sarcoptiformes; family Nanhermanniidae; genus Nanhermannia; species Nanhermannia nana. Next base: position 899 of record JAUJYT010000085.1, read on the forward strand.
CACCCTAGTTTAGAATTAACTGCAAGTTAATTCAATAAAAAATGCTAACTCTGGTGTTAAAAAGGGTCGTCCAACATCTGCCTTCAGAAATTTTAAAACATTTTCAAAATTTTCTTATTTTCGTCAACCCTAATTATACCTAGAGATGGGATATGTACACTCGGTGACAAAACCTCTGGACCTGGTTTTTAGCTATTCTATGCACCTTAACATTGATATATTTTAACAAAAAAAATGTTGAATAAACTAGAGTTTGCCGAAAACTTTTTCACAAAGGCACATTAATCTCAATCAACAAGCTTATTAAATAGCATGCTAAATTCATACAGCAAAATATAATAAAAATTTTCAAATTTAAATCAATGCAAACGAATGTACTCAAAAAATAATTAGATACGTGTATTTTTGTTTTGCCTAAAATCTATTACCTTGAGTAGGGCAGGGCTTCAAACTTAAAATTATGAAAGTTCAATCATGTGTAACCTACCATACACTTATTCAAATTGCTTGAGACCGGTATCAAATTGTAGCTTATGTTATGTCCTTTAATATTGTGACTATGCTATGCTATACTAATCTAATGCTATGTGACTTTAATATTTTTTGCTTTACTCATTAAATAATTTTACTTCATTATAAATCTCACTATTAATTTAATTATATAATTGATTTTATTGTTAATTTAATAATAGATATTTTCAATGCAGAAATATTTAAATAGGAATATGACCTCACACTATATTTTTATATTTTTTTTTACTTGTCAGCAAATCTGATTTATTAGAACCTAATACAACATTTTAAACTTCGGCTTCAGCTCTGAGTTTTGTACAGATCTGGTACAGAGCACAGGCATATTGATTGTCTAAAACCAAAGATTCATTCATTTTAAACAATGAAAGTTGTTTTCAGGAATGGACAAAAACTAATGTTAACACAACTCAATCTTGAGTAAGGATTGAATCAAATCAGGCTTTCAATTGTTCAAATGTGGTGAAGGGTCTGATTCATGACCAGACAATTATTTGGAGACAATATATTTATGTCCCAAAGCTTTCTACAATTTTCTAATGGAATGCTATCATACCTATCATACCTACGATACCTATGATACCCATCATACCCATCATATCTACCATAAGTTTTATTTGTTTTGAGATCATTTTTTAAATAAGTTTTTTTGAAAGGTTTAAAGTTCAAGAATTTAAAGATTGGCATCAGATTGTTGTGATTCAATGCAAATAATTATAATATAAAGAATTAAACTTCTAATTATGGCTTAAAATCGGTTTTCACCTAAAATATGAGAACTATTGGTAAAGAGTCTGTAAAATTCTATTTTATTAGATTACTGTCAACTTAATTCTTGTTTTGTTATTCAATTATTTATTAAGTTTTAAAACAAATTTTCGAAAAATAAGATTTTGTCAATAGTTGTTCTCAAATTGCGTAACTCTTCTCAAAAATGATTTTGAAATAAGAGATATAACAAAAACAAATGTATGACTCAAAAGGATTCCTAACTTTTATATCACAGAATAACGTGATGTTCTCCTAAACCTTCAAAACTGGAAAATACTGTCGAAAACCTTGAATTAATGCCATTCGTGTAATATATAAAAGTAACTCAAGTTTTTTTAATATAAATAATTGAGTACCCAATCAATTAATTCATTCTTAAAAATGAAAGTTTAAAAATACTATTTATTATAAATTAAATAGTATTTGACATTTGAATGACTAATTATTTAAATTAATTATTCAAAAGTTAGTGTAATTGTAAATATGTTTGACTGCAATGACGTAATATCTATGTAATGAATGTGTGATTTAAAGATCAGGTGATTGTAAATATATATCAATATAAACGCGAAAATGAATAACAAAAGTGACAGAAAGTGTTGTATAGGAAGTAAATACTTATTATTAAATTTCTATATCATATTCAGAACCAATATATGTAATGATTGTAATGATTAAGTGTTTGTGTTGACAGTGCTTTCAATTATAATATTAACAAAATATATATCTATTTAATAATAATATAACTGTTTTGAGGTTTTGAACATTTAATAACTTATTATCACTTATTATGAGCGGAAGAATGCGTTCAATTAAATATTTACCATTAGTTTCATCAATAAATTCAGTCAAATATATACGAAATCTAATCAATTATTCGCTTCAAAAACTCAATTCAATTGATGTGAATCTCATTTCTGACAAACACAAGAATATTGAGTCTCAAGAGAAACAAGCGTTTGACTCAACTGTTGGACAATTCAATGAATTCAACAAAAGTAATAATGAGATTCTTCTCAACAATAATAGTGATAACAAATTAGTTGAAAATGAAAATCAATTATTTGAAAGTGCGATAAATGAATGGACTGAATGTCCAGACAATCAAAACAATAATCTTTTGTCTAAGGATAAGAAGAGTTTGCTTTCAAAGCCATTACTCACCAAATGTTCGCTCGAAATACGTACAAAACAATTGATTAGTTCATTGACGACAAGACAGTCATCGATGAGCACAATATTGCGTTTACAAGAATTGAATAACCATTTAGTCAGTTATCCCGAATCCATGACACTCGCAGTCAATCAAAACGCTATTCAAAAGGTTTTGAGGTTAAGAGAATGGTCTCGTGATAGAGTAATTCATTCGCATTCGATGCAAATCCTGTCACTTCTGGGATATTGCGATCCACCAAAAGGCAGAGGTTGGCCTTCATTACTACCATTACTATATTAGTTACAGTATATGTATATGTGTTATAAATTGATTATAATTTGTTTCTTATTAGGAATTCGAATACTAACTATTGATGGCGGAGGTATTCATTTCATTTATTTTATTGTCATTATTCTTATGTACCGTAACATTTGTGGTCTTTTTGGCCAACTTTGAGAGTAATGTTGAATCGGCACTGATTCTGATTTGTGATAAAGTTAGGGTTTGGTATTCATAGTCATAATTTACTTAACAAAATAACATCAAAGTGTTGGCCTTTTATCGCTCTTTAATAAATGAAATTAAGCGCTAATTGTTTTAACTGTTTTGTTGAATAGTATAATACATGATTTGACAGTTCCATCATTTTAATGGGGAATCAATCAGAGAATTTAAACTAATTTAAAAGTTAAATTCTTAATCTTAATACCGCTAATGCCTACAGTTGAAGCTCTTTATGTTATTCAACAATTGAAAGAAATAGCTTTTCAAGTCTTCAAAATAAACATTAGTTGATTCAAAAGTTACGGCTAAAGGCAAACGAGTCTAAATTGCTCTAAATTATCAACACATTCAACAATAGGGCCCACTTTCACCACATTCTTCATACATTTCTATTACATTTATATTTTATGACTTTTAACCTTTATATGAATTTAACGATTAATTCTTTCGAACTTATGAGAGATCTGTATTATAATGCTTTTAGATTTTATACATTAATAAAAGCTGTTCATTATATAAGATATATAAAAATTTGTTACAAATAGGCACACGTGGAGTACTAGTCATTGAGATTTTGCGTCAAATCGAAAAATTAAGCGGAAAACCAATTCACCAATTATTTGATCTGATATGTGGTGTCAGTACTGGTTCTATAATAGGAATGCTTTTGGGAGCACTTCAGACACCAATTGACGAATGTGAAGAATATTACCACAGATTTAGTTCCCATTTATTTAAAAGCGATCACATATTTAACGCGATTCGACTGATTCGTTCGCATTCATACTATGACACAACTGTTTGGGAAAAGATTTTGAAAGAAATTTACAGCGAAACCAATTTAATTGAAACAACAAAAAGCATTGATTCTCCGCGTGTTTTAGCCATATCTGCGGTCATGAACAAGCCTTCAATTCAAGCGTTTCTGTTTCGCAATTACGAACTTCCAGTGACTACACGTTCTCTGAGTCAATACGAAGGTTCGTCCAAATACAAGATAAGAGAAGCGGTTCGCGCCTCAGCCGCAGCTCCCGGTTATTTCGAGGAATTTACTTTAGATAATTACGTACATCAAGACGGGGGTATACTTATTAATAATCCGACAGCTATTGCCATACATGAGGCCAAGATGTTGTGGCCTAACGAACACATACAATGTGTGCTATCATTAGGAAGCGGTCGTTATTTACCACCAAATAGTTTAAAACAAGACAATAGTTCTGTTTCTCCAACCAGTTTGAAAAATAAACTTATAAAACTCATTGACAGCGCGACTGACACTGAAATGGTTCACAGATTATTGCAAGACTTGATGCCCGCGAGAACTTACTACAGATTGAATCCCCAATTGACAGAAATGACAACTTTAGATGAGAACAGGGTTGAAAAATTGGAACAAATGAAAATTGACGCACAAATGTATTTGAGAAGAAATGAGTATAAAGTTAATCAATTAATTAAAGAAATCACTAGCAAACGAAAACTACCACAAAAAATTGACGATTGGCTTAGACTTCAGTATAAATTGAGAATTTAATTTATACTTTTTGAATCCATCAAATATTTGTGAGCCTGAAGTTTTCAATTGTATTTAAGAGATATGTTTAACTCAATTTACCGGATATGAAAGGTATGAAAAGTGCAAACTGTTTGCTCTCACATCTCAACAATTATTACTGTATTGAATTCAATTGAGTACCAGATTAGTAATTGTGTATCCAATCCTTTAATTTAACGTTTTTTCATAATAAATAATTTTAAATTATTTAAATTAAACTTTTAAATGCCTGTTCAATGATTTATAATTTCATTTCATTTGTTAATAGTTTATAAATAGTTTATAAATAGTTTTTTGAATATTATTCTTTATCTGTTTGATAATAATTTATAATATTGTTACTCAATTAGATCTAAATTAGATAGAGTTTAAGCGTTTAATACATTAAAAAAATAAGTTTAAGACAACTGGCATTGGGTTAAAATTCCTGTTCCATTACGTCTGAAATTAACGATTAAAATCATAGTTATTGCCGAGAATTTCTAAATCGGGATTCTTTGACTATTTTCCCAACTTTTCTCTGACAGAACCAACCAATTTATAAGTTATTATTAAACTTGTAATAACTGTTAAATTAGGACAAATCACTCAAAGTGTGTGTCGGTTGGGAAAAATCAAAATACTTGAAATCGGGAAAATCGTGAGTTTTTTCAAATGAAGCTCTAATATAACTCCCGATGTTTAAAATTAAGGAAAATGACCAGAATTTGCGAAACTTACTTTTTCTGGACATTACTCAAAATTATTGATTAAAGGGATTAAATTAGACTCTTATTAGTTATTTTTACATAAAACATAATTTACTGTACGTATACCTGTAAATAAGTTTTTAAAGCTGAAACTTTTTATTATAATAATACTAAAGTTGGTATATTATACAGTATTATAAGTTTATATTACATTCTATTTCCTGAAATTACTTTCAATCCAAAGTTCTCTTTCTAGTCATTAATTAAAAAAATTTTGAGCAAAAAAACGAATAAAGAGTTTAATTAATCACTTCTTCAATTGAATTCTGTTTAGATTTAGAGAAAGTGAAACATTTAATATACTCAGTTACTGTATTAAACTAATAATTAGAGCCAATATATAATGTAAATGTTTTAATGACAACAATCGGTTTTTTAACCATTGGTTCACATCATATAGTTTTACAAACATTTTCTTATTCTTATTTATTAATTACAATGTTTCGTAAATAAATGTTAAATAATGTAAATGAAGACAGATTTAAACGACGATTTACTTAACCCTTCAGTTTTATGTTAAATTTTGAAATATTTGGAATGACTTAATATTGGATTAATTGAAACAGTTTTATGACTTTATAAATGAATTATAAATTCCCAAAAAACTGCGTTTGCAATCATTTAATAATTAAAGAAGTTATAAATATAAACTTCAAATAATTTTGTTTCGATAAATGATTCATTTTTAATAGTTTTTGAGAAAACAGTCAAAAATTTTGTGAATGAATGACAAGAATTTATCTACAATTCAATTACATTTTAATAACCGATCGATTGAGTGACGCCATTAACTGATTTAGAAGTCATGACTCCGTCTTCGTGAACAGTGATAGTCTCCTCTCCGTTCTCAAAAACTCTAAAATATTAAAATACATATAATTAGTAAATAAAAAATATTAAATTAAGTAGTAATGAATGCTTTTAACATAATGTTATTTGAAATGTTATTAACATAAAGTAAAGTGATTTTTTTAGAATATACTGTATCTGTTGTGCATTAACTTATGTCAATAAAAGTCAGTTAAAAAGTTTAATTTCATGCTTTGCTCAGAATAATAAAAAATAGAATAAAATCATATAAAAATGAACTAATGATAAGTTGTAAAGCAAAGCGAAATTGCTATTCATTAATAAATACATTAATAAATACATACTTTCGTGTCTCTACTTTCTTTCCATTTACATATTTGGTAGAAGTTGTAGTTCTTCTAACATTAGGTCTGTTCGCGAGATCATTGAAATTATTACCAGTACTAAAGGTAGTGAATGATGAGAAGCCATTCTGTGTGAAAGGGTCTGAAAGATCGAACTGAGGAAAGCCAAACAAATTGTTTTGTCGATGAAGTGCACTATTTTGTTGGTTACGATTTGATGAACTGCGACCGAACATGTCTGCGAAAGGATCGGCGCCGAAAAAATCTCGAAATACGTCTTCGGGATCACGAAATGCAAAGAATGCGCTGAAAGGATTTGATGCGAAACCATTTTCAAACATATCGTGATTGTAGTGATAGTTTTTGGAACCACCGTTCAGGAGACCCTCTTTTCCGTACTGATCATATACTCGCCTCTTTTTATCTGATTTTAATTATAATAATTATTACAATTTTAAGTATTAAAGTATTCAATAATTAACAGAATATGAGATAAGACTAACCATCGGAAAGTACTTCATAAGCTTCGGAGATCTCTTTGAAACGACGTTCTGCCTCGTCTTTACAGTCGGGGTTTTTGTCGGGATGCCATTTCAGGGCCAACTTTCTATATCTGTATAAATACATATATTTTATACATAAATACAATTATAATAAACACAAAAATTAATTATAACAAAAACTTACGCTTTTTTTATTTCAATGGTCGGCGAGTTTTTGGAAACTTCCAGAACTTTGTAATAATCAACCATTTTTGATGACTTGTTGATATTTTAAAATTCTTGAAATGATTTTCTAGTTTTGATAGTTTTGCAGTTGTTATAAAACAACCAATTCTTCAAAACTAAACCAGTTTAATAACTAAAATATGGCAACACTTGAATAAATTGCGACAATTTTAAGATTAAAATCCGTTAAATTTGCGTTGTATTGACTGCACCGACGCTCTGATATGAGAATTCGAGTAAATACAAGTTTAAATCAATAACAATCGATGTTTGCCACGAGACCAACAGAAAAGTCTAGAAAAGTAAAACATTATTCCGTTAGAAATTACAACAATCGAAAGAAGTATATAGAGTCGAATGCTCAGTAGGAAACATATTGTAATTACAGTAAAACCTTCTTATGTTGAGGATAGAATGGGACCGAAAGTATAGCTCAAGTTAGAGAGATTCTCAAGGGAGAGGTTTCACTGAATATCAAATATATATCTCTCACACACGCATATACAACATATGTATGTATATGTATGATATATATACTGTATATATCAAAACAGACGTTCAGTCAAATAGTGGTTACAATATTTAATGTAATACTTTGATTACATAAGTGATTACCTGTACAGGTATTCTTAGAGTGAACCCACCTTCAGATTGTTAGCGCAGGTGTTACTTAAGTTATTTTACTTAAAAGTGCTTATAAGCGTATTTTTGCATTTGTGTGAGAACACAATATTGTATTGAAAATCTTAAACTCAAATAACATTTGATAAGTCAAAAACACTAAAAAACGAACTTAAAAGCGAACGAACTCTACATCCGTCTGAAGCACGCAATCAAGTGTTTGACAGTTTAGAAGCGAATTCAGATTAAGTGTGGCATCAATTTGTGTTGTAATTAATTTATATTTTTATTGAAGGTAATAATGAATTAGAAAATGACATAAACCACAGTTATGAGTACTTTTGAATACCCGTTCGCCTCCACTGTGTATGAATCACAAGAAACTTGCATAAAATGCATTAAAAGGTCACAACTATTGGCATTCAAATAAATACTGCATTAATTATAAGTTAATAATCATACGCCACATAACTTCGATTCTGGAGTATTTCCGTTAATAACCATAAAACTTATTTTTGTAAATTTTATCTAAAGGTTATTTGCAATCTCTTAGCGGTCGATACAGTTTATATAGAGTTAAGAATATGTTAAATAGAGTCAAACATTTATAACTCAGACTAAAAGCCAACAAATAATTGAAAAGCATTCAAACAAAACGTGTGCTATAAATCAGGATATAATGTAAATATTGTAACAAAACTTGTCACACATTTTTGATTATTTAAATACTACTAAAATCTATTCACTCAAGTCTTAGGCAATAATTGAAACAATTTCTTAAATTTAATCATTAGATAATATTAGACGTTAGAAAAGTAAAGATAAATAATTGTTTTTCCATTTGATCAAAAATAATCAATAATGTGTCCTATGATTAGATATCAGACCTTAAAACTAATTACTAACATAACTGTTATATATCAAGTCATTTATAGAAAGAAATATTATTTCAAGTATTGAGACATAAGATAATGAATTAGCAAAAATTACTTTTCAACTTCAAATATATTATATGAAATGAAATCTAAATTTTTTTTATCTATTATATCAGTTTGCGATCCAATCAATCGAAAACACTCTAAATATTAATAACAAAAAACATTTAATGAAAGTCACAGTTGAATAAAAATAATTCATCTGAGAATTCAAGTAATTATTATCTATTTTCGGATATAAATATTCGTTAGAAAATTGATTATCAGAAAACACAAAAATTGATATTTTTTTCCTATAAAAATTGGAATAATTTAAAAAAATTAGAGCATATCATCGATTAACTCAATTTATATGTATTTAAATTTTTCAACATTTCAATAATTAGTCTGAATTAGAGATGGTTTGGTTTAAACAAATTTAGAAATAGATATAAAACAATAGAAAAAATACAAATTATATTTCATTTCTGGAAATTTGCTTCAAATAAAGTGAGAACTAATTAATAACTTGTAGTCTTTGAGGAACAATTGGTTACGAAATTAATTTCATATTAAAAGGAATCAAATCTAAGAAAGAGCTTATCCTTGAATTGAGAATAAATTTAATAATATATTAAAGAAATGAATGAGAAGTCAGACAACAATATGAGAAAAATACCACTCATTTGAGATGTTCTTTCATTTTATAATTGCAGTCATTTTGTAATTAAACTCATATTTATGTTATTTATGTTTATAAAAGTTGAGCGCAATATAAAACACATTTATTAAGAAAAACAATTTGTTCACAATTGACGGGAAGTAAGAAAATCAAGTTTCAGGACATGTGTGACAGCATTCACAACATAGTCTTCAGTAATGTTATAAAAGACTGTATTATAGCATAGACTGTACTCTAATATACCGTTCATTTGTTTCAATACAAATCATCTCAACTTATATTCAGTTTTGAAATATAGAAAAATAAATTAAATAAATGAATGACTGAATGCTTACCAATAAAGTAAATCAAATCCAAACTCAATAATAACAATAATTATAATAAAATCACAAATAAAGAGAATCAGATCTCAATGGTGTGGTGTAATCGTCAGCCATAACAACAATACATTTGAGAGCGAATGAAAACAGAAAACACAGAAAACCTTTAAACTGCACTTTAGTTCACTCTACGATTTGCTACGAGTGTGTCCGCAGTCGCAGTCAATTCGAGGCTATTTTGCTGTTATATCACACACAGATCACATACAGTATGCGAATAAAGCTCTTTCTCCTCTCCTATGGTCTCAATGCTATCCCTCCTCTTCAGACTTGTTTCACAACTTATAGAAAAAGTTGAACATATGTTTCTGCTCTTTATTTACTTGAGTTAAATATTTAGTGGATAACAATCTTTAGTTTTTGATAGTTTTTCAGTTTTAAAGCCTAAAAACGGCAAAAACTAAAAACTGTTGATTTTCCTTCAGCTCAAAGAGACCTGCAGTCAAATAATTATACTTTTAAAGTTTCATTGAGTCTGTTAAGTTATTTTGAAATGCCTTTAAATCTCGAGAAAGTTTTGCATTTGAACATCTCATTAACGTCTCATAAACTTGTTATATCTTCTGTATAATTATTTCTTATGACAATAGCTATTAATCTACGAACAATCTCTATTTATTTCTCTTAATGTTTTTTACAAAAATATTTGTATTAAGGAAAATAATTGCATTTTTTGATTAAGTTGCTCAAAATCTTATTAATATTTATTTTTATTATCATTTAATTATCGAACCTTTTATTAAAATGCATTGTCGGTTATCATAATCTTAATGAAACAATTTCTTAAATTAATAAAGTCTTTAAAAGATTGTAAACTTTGCGCAATTAATATTTGAAAGAAATATTTTTCACAACTTAACAATAAAGTCAAATTAAAAGACTTTGAACTTAATAAGCATGCAATTGACAGAATGGCAACTTTTCAGACTTAAAATAAAAATAATTAATTACTTTTTCAAATCGGAACTGTTTTTTCCTGACAGAGAAAAATGGATTTAACGGTGAATTCAAACAATGACTAAGAATTGTAAAATGCTTGGTGTAAACTTTAATTGTCTGAATCATGAACTAATTTTTAAAATTTATATCCAATTTAAAAAATAAAAACATCAATTCCAGTACAAATCCTGCGCTGCATAATGAGCAGTACAGTATTTAAGAAGAAAAATTATTTTGTCATTTAAGTGATGGCATTATATTGAGGATCAATTTGTTTTGGACTGTTTCACATCAAACCTATTAAATCCATTAAATGTATCATCAATTATAATAATATAAAGTGTAACAAATCCTGTTGTGTTTAGTATGACCTCAATTTTGTAGTTTTAGATTAAAGTTGGAATATAATAAACGATAATAAACCTGCATTACAACCAACTTATTTGTATAATTAAAAGTCCAATTGAATTAATATTTTCAATTGATTAAAAGCCGCGTAATTTCCTGAATAGTCTGAAAAGACGAGAGAATTGTGAAAAACGTGAAAAGTCTAATACAATAATAGAAATAAAACGGTTACACCATCACTGATTATTATAGACAGTCGTCTGACTGACTAAGAGCATAAATTACAAATTATGTGCCAGAACCCTTTATCTAAAATTTGTTATTTTCAAAAATTTAACCCAAATATTTTTTATTACATTTATTTAATTGTTTGAAAATAAGTGATCCGTGTATTTAATTCAGATCTGTTTGCCTTTAGATATCAATTAAAGTAAATGAGTCGAGCATTTAGTCAATTATCTGATTGAAAAATGATGCAAAACAAAAAACAATATCATTTTTATGGAAATGTATTTACAGCACTCGGTAACTAAAGCTTACTTTTATTACTCTCTTTTATTTATTTTACTGAATCATCACTAACATTAATAAAGAGCTCTTTCATACTCTTTTATTTCCGCAAAGATTACGAATTTTGATTTCAACAAATATTTATCAGTGAATATTATTTTTTGAATCATTTCAAAAAATACAATTTCATTTAAAATAATCAAACTGAAAGTTTTCAGAAGTGTGATAAAACTTAACTGACTGTTGATTATACATATAGTTAACGGAATAACAGAATACTTAATAGACTGTAAGTAATAAAAAAGCAATTTTCTATACAAAGAAAGTATAGTTTGTTGAATAAAAAAAATAACATTATTCTGATTACTTAACAGTGTCTTAAAGACCGGATTCTTTTAGTGAGTTATCAAAGTTAGTTTAATAGAAAGTTGAAGCTTATCTCTACTTTCATATTAACTGTCTTTGTATTCAAAGGTTCAATTAGATGTGTATAATAAAGTTTAGTTCGGAAGAGTCCCTCCTTTTCTTAGGGTTGCACAAAAATTGGCCGCAATCTTAAAGCTAGTTCGAGAGGCTCTTCCCTTAACTATTGACATGGTATTCAAGATCCTTCTAATGTCTCCTCATCTTATTTCTTCATTATGAAAAGGTGTCGGAGGATTTTCTTCTAAGAATGAGATATAAAGATCTCTTTAACAGTTCAAACGAATGCTTTCAAACAAGGCTTAACATTACACAAATTTAGATACAGAACCCATTCATTATAAGTTTAATTTATATTAAATTAATCTAATCAGTTAACACCTATTTCAGCAAATAAACAATTTCTTTAATTAAACGAATTAAAGACTGATATAAGTTATTCAATACATTGAAGTAATGCTAGAAATATATCCAATAATTTATAGTTTTTGAAATTCCAAAAGGATGAAAATATTTTGAGGAGCTTATCAATAAATTTGATGTGCTCTTAATGAAAAGGGCATTTACCTGAACAGCAGCAGCTCTGGAAAGTAAAGTAAAAGAGCTGTGGTATGAATATTTTTGACTGCACCCATAATTTAAAGAATGAAAGCTACCTTTGACTCAGTCTATAGGTATTCGAACTTCAAAAACCACTTTCAATCGTAATGTCAATCATCTTTATTTGCTTCTATGGCTTCTATAAAACATTAGTTTAATGAACTTCTTGTAATTTTGTAAAAAAGAAAGTTAATAAACTCTAAAGGGATTTACTTTAATTAGTTTTTATTTGCGTATGCATTAAAATGTATTTAACACAATTCAAAGGTATTGGAAAGATTAGTATTTCATAAGAGGATTAAATAATATATTAAGATTATGAACTTCAACTTCAAAAGTGCTTACAATAAGTTATCTTTTAAATGCGTGAGTAGTTTCAGTAAAATGTAAAGAAATGTATGAATACAGACATATTAAAGTTTTACAAATAATTTATAGATGAGTTGCATACTTTCCTTAAATTACTTGTGGGTAAACATTGAAATTCTTAGACCTGTAGTTAATAGTGTTAATGGGAAACAATCGTAATGTTCAAAAGCTAGTTGACACTGAAGTACTGACTTTACTGAGTCAGTTTCTTATTATAGATACAAAATTTACTATTTTTGCAACTTATTTATTACAATTATTATTATTACAAAATTTTTAATTTACATTTTATTTCTAAAAAGTACTCAATGGAATATTTTTTTAATGTTTTCACACAGGTATTGTGTATGAACCACATGAAGGAGATTTAATCATATCTTAAATTAACAAAATCTTTATTAAGATAATTCTGTAGGTTTACTACAAGTTCGATAAACTAATTTGGGAGCAATTTTCAAACAGAGATTATTTTTGAAAGCTTTTCAACCACTTTAGATATACTGAAATTAAGAACGTAAAGTAGTTCAACAATGGTTTATGTGGTTTAATGTTATTTAAAATAAAAAAATAATTAGTTTAGTAAAAGGTGTATATATTATTGGTCAAGTGCTTCAAATATATTTATTATTCTTTATCGCAAAAAATAATAAACAAAAAGCAGTTAAAAAATTAAATCTTAATTGGAATCTATAAAAACATAGAGCTTAAAAATGATTAAGTCGTAGCCATAACCATAACCATAGCTAATCAAAAGGTGTAACATATTATTCGACTTATTCTTTGCGGATTCTTTATATTTAAACTGTCAGTAAAGAAAGCTGAATGAGTTCTGATTGCAATTCAATGTTAAGCCAATGTCATTTCGTTTAAATGTAGGGTTTGGCGAATGAGTCGAATCAAAATAAAATAATAATTGCTTAAGGGCTTGAACTGTTAAATTGAAGAGTTAAATTCCACTATCATTATGATTAAGCGTACCTTTTGATACTTAAGTTCATAAACCCTTTACAATTTTATGCCAGAACACAAGTTCGGATTATATAATGCTTCCAGAATTAGTGGTGAAAATGTTCTACAGATCAACAGATCTTTGTTTCATATATACAATCAATCAATTTTATGTTAAGAAACGTCTAATATATTTATCTAATTTTTTCAAGAATTGTATACATTATAATAATAATATTATACGTGCATTATATGCCTGTTATTATTCTATAAAGTTAGACATAAAGGTTTATGAACTCAACCATAAAACTGAATCATTGGTATAATATTTAAAATTTTATTTAATGAGGATATTTTATTTATGGCTACCAATGATTTATTAATAGAAACTCCATTTCTTTTCATCAAAAACTTAGTTCAGTTTACTGTACAATACATATTCATCTATTTAGTACTGAATTTTAAAATATATATTAATGAGTGTTTTTGCTTATGCTGTAGTGTATGACCAGGTTGTGATTGCTGGTCATTTTATATATATTCTCATTTCTGAAAATCTGTAGTAATTAAACCATTTTTGTATCAGAATTTGAATAAGATTCACAACAGAACAATAAAAATACAATAAAATTCACATTAAGTGTTAGTTTGTTGAACACAATCAGAACTTTATGGCTGAATATTTTCTGATGAAGTAAAACCGGTTTTGTAAATCATTTTCTCATGAGTTGAATCGAATTCTAAGAATATTGTTATACAATATAAAAAATCAGCCCTTAATTTATAGTCTAAATCATAGGTTCTCGAACTTTTTTGCCTCGCGGATCATTTATGCATAAGAAATCACGTGTCTCATAGACCATAATGTTAAATTTTTTGGATCGCGGATCAATTGTGATCCGTAAAAGTGAGTTTGAGAAGCGTTGGTCTAAATCGAAATTCTTCTAGTTTAGCAACCAATTAATGCGTTAGTAGAATGTTGCGGCATATGGCAAGTTAGTATTTACATAAGCGTATAATACATTCAGAATCTGTACTCAATTCTATCATTTAGTTTCAAACATAAAACTTAATTAAATCTCAAAATTTACTTCTGTCTAATATTTATAATAATAAAAAAAGACAGAGCATTATTTGATTTAAAAATCTTAATCATTATAAAACTTTATACTAAATCGTTATACACTACTGAGTGATTTTTTTAATAGGTCTGTAGAATGCAGACAATCTAATTATTCAGACATGAAGAGAATTAGCGCTACATAGCAAATACCTGTTTAAAGGTAATGCAAATTCTTTTCAATAAAAAGCTTACATAAGATATACAATATTTGAAAGCTTTGTTACCTTACTTTTTGCAACAGTAGTCCGAACATAAAAGTATGATTACACGAACAGGTGCTTAACCTAACGAAAGAGGTGTGCAATCATTGTGTCAATGATTGAAGAGCAGAATCCTTTCAACTAAAACTCGGATGTTTCTCGACGTGAAGGCTAGTGATCTCTCAACTTCCGCCTACACTAAAAATTTTATGTTATGCAGCAGAGAGTTAGGGGGTCTCAAAAAGTAAAAGTCTTTCACTGTTTGTCGTGTTCTGAACGAAATAGAGGTTATTAACCGATAACATATTTACATCCAATTTGAGTCATCTCTTTAATCATCAAATTTTTACTAATTAATATAAAAATACGTTTTAATTATAAATTCAATTAATTGAATACTAAATCTTAAGAATTTAAGCCTAATTTTGATATTCACTGAATAGGATTACAACCATATTAGCGCTTCAAAAAACATTTAGAATCTATTCTTTGATAAATATTTTACTCACAACAAAGTTTAAATATATGTTTAATCTTCAAATATGCACTATACACAATATAGGTGAGCATACACACAAGTATGCAAACAATTTTCCAAAATTTGGTTTAATTCATCTCTTAAGTAGTGTTCGGTATCGAGTCTCTATAGAGGATTTACTTCTCGAGACTCGTCAAGTCTCGAAATTTTTTTATTTTTGAAAATATTAATTAAAAAAAGTGCAGACTTTAATATTAGAGATTTAAATATTAAAGACCAATCACTGGATTTTTTGAAAATAGTTCAAAATCTGGACAGTCCAGATGAAATATGGACGGTTGGTCACCCTAAACAGAATTATCATTCAATATCCAGTGAATCTTTGAAAACGAGAATTAAGGTATATTCGATACATTATAGATTCTGTTTCATTTGAGAGAATATTGTCTAAAACTGATAATCTCATTACAAAAAAGAGCACACCTTTTAAAGCCTGATTTAATAAATAAAATTGTGTTATTGATTAAAATTCAAAGTCAATACAATAATTAATTGCATGGGTTTGTATTCATTAAAATTCTCATAATTTCTTTATGTTATATTAACAATAAATTTTTTGAAAGTCATATTATATTCCAATGTTAATTGAATTTCGAGAAAAGTCGAGTCTCGAAAATACCGAGCACTACTCTTAAGGCATGTTCGCCATTTGATCCCCATAGGATCGGATCAAAAATAAAGATTATTTTTATCCTTATTTTGGTTCGCGATCAATATTAAAAAGAGTATAATTTGAAAAGTGGATCAAATATACCGGTAATAATTTTATTAATAGAGATCCCTTTCATTGTCAAAAGACTATGAGAAATAGATATATAACTAGTGAGGTGTCACTAAAGTCAAAAGAGAATCAACTGTGATCGCCATTTGGGGTTGGATAAAAAAAAAGGAGGACCCGATCCAGAATTTGGTCGGATCCACTTTTTTTAATCTGATCGCGTTCGGAATGTCAAAAATGGGGATCAGCATCAAAAATGAGAATCAGC
This sequence comes from Nanhermannia nana, assembly GCA_033996565.1. NCBI lineage: Eukaryota > Metazoa > Arthropoda > Arachnida > Sarcoptiformes > Nanhermanniidae > Nanhermannia > Nanhermannia nana. Next base: position 17,631 of record JAUJYT010000085.1, read on the forward strand.
ATCAGCTGGCGAACAAGCCTTTATTAGACTAAAATACAAAATTAAATACTAGTGCTTTCATAGCTTTTGTCTCATCACAAAAAGTAGATTTTATTATTTTAAGCGATCATCACTCAAGTTAAAGAATTCACTGTCTCAATAGCTGAATAGTGGTCAAAGCGATTAACCGAAGCCATATACAGTACTGTATCATACACTGTAAAGTTTCTCATTGTTCTTTCTGTTAAACTTTTTTAAACACGTTTTTCTCTTATTTGAATTGAATGAGTACAAAATGGATACTTTAATAATTGAACACTAATCGATCAAAAAGGATCCTATTTCAAAAAGTTCTACATAATAATTATTAACATAATGTTATATATTTGCAAGAATTTATTTGATTACAAATATAACCACTTTAACAGAACAAATAATTAAAGTGATAAGAAGAGATATCAAAGTATTAAAATTTTTTATTTCGATTAATAAAAGATCAATTGAACCAATCTTAAGAAAAGCAGATGAAAAATATTATACAAATAAAAAGCATTTTTACTATTTTTGATGAATTTTTAGAAAAAATGTGATTTAATTGTTAGCGAAGCTATTATTTCAAAGCTAATGAATTTTTAATGTCTAACAATTAATTGTTGAAAAATATTAAAGCTTGGTTACAATATTTAACTAAATGTTCAGTAACTCACAATAATTTATGCAGCCTTACAAGGAGTTTAATTTAATATTTACACAATTTTCTAAGTCGACTCTTAACTCTTTACTGATAAAAACGCAAATTAAGAAAATATAGAGTAAGTACATGTATATCAAGAGAAATAGAATTTAATTTAGATATCAAACACGTATTTTAAATTAAGTTAATATCAAGTTAACAAATAATATCTTAATGTAAACTTATCTTTAATATCTTCAGCGGCAAAAAATTTTGTATAATGCATATAAGAAGGAAAGATCTAATTCAGAATTTCTAAAATTGATATTTCAAAAATATTTACTTAATTTTCAAAATTTATTTTAAATAAAACAAAAATTATTCAAAACAAATCGTTAATTTAAGTTTATGTTGAAAAATACTGAAAAAATTTATAACCTGATGCTTTATTAATGATAGTTTTCAACACTGTTCGTTGTCATTAAAAAATTGTTAAGATTCCTGAAATTGATTTAAAGTTCAAAATATGGGTTTCTGTGTTTCGAAATTGCGTTCTGCACTGTTCTTTATATATCATAATTAGTAAAATTTAATATACTGTAAAAAGATTTGATATTTAAGATACCTGTACAGTACCGGAATGTTCGTATGTTTGCTCAAAACAAGTTTTAAAGAGTAGTGACAACAAATTCAAAAATTCTTTATTCCATTAGACATTTAATTGCTATAAAATTTTATTTACAATGATTGTGAAGCATATCTGATCCAAGAGGTCAAGAGCTATCTTTTTAACGATTTTAAGCCTTATGGTAAAACAGATATACTTGAGTCGAAAAGTTGCTTAAAAAATTTTTTGACTCTTATGAAGAAATCCCATAAGATTTGAGTAATAAACCTAATTCTATTGTTACCTATTTTTGTTAAAATATTATTTGGTCCATTTAAATATTTGAGACGGAACAAACATCAAATAACCTCAAAGGATTAAATCTTTATTACAGACTACTTTTCTGACATATATTTTTTGTGTCGTCATTTTGTTAGAACAAAAATCTTTGAATCCAAAAGTGGGATATGAATGCAGTTCATACTTAATGGTACTGTAGTGTGAGTCCATTCAGCATTTCGTTACAAAAAAATGCCCTAATCTTCAAAAAAAACTAAGTGTTAAAAACAAACTATTGATTTGCCGATTAATTATATGCCAAAATTTTTATTAATCTATTAATATTTTATTATAGAACTCATTGACGAATAACAAGTACTTTTATCAATAAATATTTGCTTATATTATACCACAAGAGATTATACCGTATTATTTCAAACTAAATAAAAAGTTTATTCCTTAACATGAATTATGCCAAAAAATGACAACATTCAGTTGATTTAAAAATCTGTTTTCCTCAATAAAAAGCAATATCCTGTAGAACTGTGTGACACCTAAGCCAAGCACACCTAAGATGAGCAAAATCTGAAAATTGTTCAAATGATAATTGATATTTAGTTTACATATACAGAGATACCGTATTGCACTGAACAGTACTCGATATTTAAAATTGGGTCAGAAATCATTTTATGCAACATTAAGTTTAAGACTCAAATAATTTGTTAAAAGTTTAGTTAATTAATTCGTGTGCCGTTAAGGCCTTGACATTAAGGAAAAGTTAGCACATAAACAAAAATTAATTCAAATCTTAAAATAACACATCTTTATCGGACTATTAATATAAAATATGCATCTCTGACATAATTGGCAAATAATCTTAAGTTTAATTTAATTTAAAACTGGTTGTGCTTAATAAATAAATAAATTCTTCAAAAAAATATTATAATTTTTTTCACACGAAGTCACTGATACTTACAATCAGAGATCTAATAAGACTTGAGTTTATGTGACTTGAGATTCAATAGAATTATATCATAAACTCAATATTAATGTTGTTTCGCTTAAGTCTAAGAATAAATCAATTAAAAAGACATCAAATAATTCTGCTTAAGACTAAGTCTAAGTCAGACAAATAGAAAATTTTTTGCTTAAGACTAAAATGGGAACCGATTCGAAAAATAATTTTATGGAATAATTGTCATGTCATTACATAACTAAAAATTCATATAAAAATGCTGACCGGCATAAGCGTAATAGATATAGCACTTTAAAAATGAGATTTCTCATTGAAAAGCATTAAATTCAATACATTTACGTATAAATTTATATATAAAATACTTATTTTATATTTAAAATTTTTCTGTCACAGAAATCAAAATTGAAAAAACCTAAAATCTATTTATAAGTAAAAGTTGCAAAATCCAAATAAATATTTTGTTTTAGGTTAATATCTTTTGAGTTATTCAACTTTTTGAGTTACATTAATTCTCACATCAATAACAATTGAATGACAGTCAGTGAGAAATCTGATTTTAAAGTGCTATATCTATGACGCTTATGCCAGTCAGCATTTTATATGGATTTTTAGTAATGGTATTAAAAGACATTACCATAAAAATATTTTTGGGATCGGTTTCTCAATGGTCGCGTCCTTCCCTGTTTAGTAAGCTTTTCAATATAGTCTTTTAGTGATTAGTTTTATTGAAATCATACTCTTAAAAGTTTTTTATTGCTTTGGTGTATAAGATCCCAGTTTTTTGGAAACATTAAGAGATAATGAGGGTGTATGAGTGTTCCAGCAGTTTATTTTTCGGTAAAGGAAACAAACGACGCCACCACTAAGTCGAGTGAACGGAATTTTAGTTAAACTGGATTGACATTAATTGATAGGAGATTTCGTATAAATCAAGATAAAATCGAAAAATTGCTATGTTTTAGATCCATTTTCGATATTGTATTGTAATTTTTTGTGTATTGTTCTAAATGAAGGTTAATTTCAAATATTTTAAATTGTGGTTATTTGCGAGTATTTTGCGGATATCCGCGGGTCTAATACTATGTTCGGGCATCTCCTGCTCACTGCAAAAGGATGCTTAAAGGTGTTGTCCAAACGATGAAGGAGTCCTTTTCGATTCCTGATCTCCTTCAGAGAAGGATAAAATTTCGTCTCCTTTTGCTCCTTCTGAGTATTAATTTGATTCATTATGGTATAAAATCTACATCAAAATAATTGACACCTATTTAGTAATAAATGCAGCTTTGCTTTAAAAGGAATCCCTCCCGAACCACATTAAAGATTAAAACGGAGGAATTTCCTAATCCTTTCAGGAGGAGAAGGACTTGCGCGAACATAGTATAAGGCTTCTCGGGTTCTGACGGGTGCAAAAAATTTAGAAGATGCACATGTCTATTACAGGTGCATGTTTACAAAATTTTTTGAGCAGTCAAAATATATACATTGATTTCATTAAAAAAAAGTATATTTCGTCAATAAATCTCTTTTTACTGTAAATCTAATGTGAAAAGATTCTGCTCATAATAACAAATGGATTTAATTAATAATAAATCAATTTCTCACAAAAATTAAATGATTTCCAGAGTTTGCTGTACAGTATAGCTAACTGTAAATATCATTATTATAATCAGGTTTAGCGTATTATAATAGATCCTTTCAAGTCAGGGAGTCTAAGTCTGAAAAATTTTGAAATTCTTGGGGGAGGGGGGGGGGGAGAAGGGTAAAACTCATCGGATTTAGTAACAATATTTTAGGATTTAGGAAAAATCTTGGGGGAGGGCCCAGTTTTCCAACTTTCCAGAGGATGTACTTCCCTGCCTTCGCGAACCTAATTATAACTGATTTCCTGAATAAGTTCATGAAAAACTCATTGAGTTCTCAATAGTGATCAATCAGAGCAAAGTCTAATTTTGGAAAATGGGTTGAGTTTTGATAAATCCGAAATATTTTTTGCGCGATTAAAGTTAACAGAAAAAGATATATTAATTTGATTGAAGGACGTATTAAATATCAATAAGTTATTAAATGCTTAGAAACAATGTTTAATATAATCAAAATAAAGTCAAAAAGTGAAAATCAAATCTATTTGATATACATTATCGCAAAGCAAGTAATGTGTAGAATATACTGATATTTATGCATCATTTTGAACATTAACAGGAACTAAAATTATCATTTTGTTGGGCTATAACTACTGTGCTTAAGAGAATATTTTAGTCAAAACTTTGCTATTTTCTGAGCAGTTGACTTCCAATCAGTGAAAATAAACTATTCTTAAGTACTTTTAAAAGAAGTGACTGCAAAATAAAATTATGAGTTATTTTTAGAAAAAGCGAGACTTAATAGAAACTAAATAACAATTAAACAAAATTAATAGTTAAATGAATCTGAAATGCAATGGAGAGTGCAAGAGATTGAGTCTAATGCAAAAATACTACACCAAACAGTCTGCCTACGAGTTGATGGCTTCCTAATAAGGGTGTGAGGACTTTATATATCTATATACTGTAATATATGCAAATATAAGTTATATCATAGAAACGTCATTTCAAGAACTCTTTTTGGCTTAAAACATATTCTCAATCACACCCTTCTGGCAATGGCCGTATTTAATACTCAATAATATTCTGTAATGTTTTATTCTACTGTACAATTCTTTTTTTTGTCTAAACAAATTGTAATCATCTATTCATTTTACAATACTATTATATCCCATCGTCTCATTAATTTTGAATTCATCTTTGCAGAGTTGGAATCTAGTAATAGCTTATAAACCTTTTTATTGCTCAAAATAGTAAACTTGTGGTCCGAAAAGTTATGTTACATTGAGTTTTACAGAATTTCAATACTATATTTGTACTTACATTTAAGTCTTTTATCTATAAGTTGTATTTTGTAGAGTAGGATAACTCAAAATGCTTCGCAAAAGAAGAGGTTTGAGAACCAAAGTCTGTTTAACATATCTTAATATTCTAGATATAATCGCATTTTAAATATTAATTATTATTTGATTGGAGTTCAAAAATTAAGGAATATTACTATTTAAGTAAACAATTAAATTGAAAACTTTTCAAACATAAACTGAGAAATATTTATTAACTTTGATAAAAATAAAAAACAGTTATAATTGAAAAGTTGACGACAATCGACGCAAAATCATTTACGTAATGAATTGAGAATTACTATTCGTCGAATGGAAGTGCAATCATACTATCGTTAATGCAAAACCCAGTTAATGATAAGACTTCTTAACAGGTAATACCACATTATTTTTCACTTATAAACTATTATTAAAGTTGACCTCTATTTCAACATTAAATTTTTTATTACCGGTAAATGATTTGATTTATTTTTAATAAATACCCAAAGCCTTAGTTTCTATTAAAATAATATAAAAATATATTATTTCTCTTTAATAATAATTATAAAAAGTAGAAAATATTATTAAATAATTTTTATGATAAAAAACGAAAAATTAATTTTGAAAACTTGATTATTCGTATACTATATTAAATGAAAACAGTTTATATTTATATTAGATATAAATTGGAGCTCCCGTTGCTTCGCAACTTATATAACTTAAAATATAACTCTAATTAGTTTTGGAACTTTTGATTTTAAGTATATTTTAAATTGTGTTATATATTAAGCTTTTAGATCATAGTCGGTAAACATACGGCATACCAAAAAGTTTTATTATATGTTAACAAAAGATATAAATTTATTTTTATTTTATCGAATGAAAACTTTAGAAAACTATTTAAAAATGAATTTACTCTATAAAGTCAATAAATACACTTTTGGTGTAAAGTTGAAGCATAAGTGAACTTATAGAGCATACAGTATTAACAAACAAAAAACGATAAAAAAATAATATAAAACGTTTGATTGTTAATCAATAGCGTTGTAGTGTAGCGTTATCTAATTCACTTGTTATTTATCGTCATTTATTACAAATTAAACAATTTTTCGAACATTGTTCAAACCTTTATTCTTAGCCCACGAGTTGCATACTATGTCCGACCTTTTGTCAAAATGAGTTGGCCGACTATGCTTTAGATAGTTTTAAATTTTTAGTTTCAAACCCGTATAATAAAAGCATTATACATGCATAAAAGCATTGTTATAGCCTTTACAGAGTAATTGACTTTTTTTTATGAAGTTTTTATTAAAGGAAAGTCTGAATCGTATTTTTGTAAAATTTTAATTACATTAGTGAGGAATTACAGACAGACACTATTTTTTAATAATCTACAAGCGAACCGATTGCTTTGCAACTCAAACTTAAATATAACTATCATCTGATATATCACTTAACTTATTATAAGAATTTTTTTAATTTTGAAAGACTGTAATTATTTGCTTTGCAGTGCATTTTTAAAAAATTTTTTATGAGAAATTAATGATCACATTATTGTAAAAATTATTACATTATTGCGGAATTACACATATACAGACACCAATTTATAACTCGTGTTGTATTTTACAATAATGTGATTCAGATTTTCTTCATAAAAATCAAAAAGCACTACAAAAATGCCTATAACCTACAGGTATAACAAGGGATCGCCAGACCCCTTCGCGTCATGGGGTGTAAGTCTGAAAATTTTTGAAATCCTAGAGGAGGGGGTAAAACTCATCGGATTTGATCGATAATTTTTTAGGATATAGGAAAAATCTTGGGGGTGGTCCAGTTTTCCAACTGTCCAGAAGGTGTACACCCTCCCAACACCCCGCCTTGGCGAACCCTGATGAAACACTGGCATTTACCTTAACAATGCTTTTTAAATACAATCTTTTCAAAATTAAAAAAATTCTTGTATTACACGGTTTAAAATGAGAGTTATACCGATAGTTAAGTTATATGAGTTGCGAAGCTATCGTTAACACTTATAGTCTAAGAATTTAATAAAATATTTGTTTTTTTTACAATAATACAATTATTGGGCATTTTAAGAGTTGACAAAAGATGGTAATAAAAAACGAAAAACTTGACACTAATTTATTTAATGATAAGCGGAATAAACTGATAAATCCTTATCTTAAAGTATTAAATATTGATATCCTGATCATTAAGCAAATCTCCGGCGTTTTTCTGTCTCGATTCATACCATGACTTAGCGATAGTTCGTTTCATGTCATCGTCTCCCTCGTCATACATTTTCTTCTGTTATAACAAATGACAAAAAACTTGTAAATACTTTATTTAGACATATTATTACCGGTAATAAAAAAGTTTACCATTAACTTCATGAGACCGGCGGACGGATCGGCACTCATCTCATGTTCCTCTTCTTCGAGTGCTTTCTTGTACGCATTTTCCACTTCGTCAATAGTATTCCAGTTTTTTTGTGAGACTTTCTTCAGGTAAATGATTAACTGTTTACCAGATTTTGTGAGTTTGTGATAACTCTTTTCCTGATCCACATCTGAATTGAGTTTATTTATTGCGAACTTATATTTCCCGAAAACTATACTAAAACTTCTTTTATTAGAAAATTTCAATTCAATCTTCGATTCTTCGACCGAATAATTCTTATCGATTTCAATATAGATTTTGACGAAATCGTCGTTTTGGTCCCACATATAGTTGGAGACAATGACTGAACCCAACGATTGATTGGCCGTCGGCTGAGACGCGTTCGCCTTCTCTTTAATTTCGTTCAATTGTTTCAATAAATTATTTTTTCTTTTGTTCAGTTCATTCACTTGTGTTGACAGCAATTTCTTCACATTTTCTCGTTTTGCCATTGATTCCAATGAAGACAATTCACACAAATCTAAGTCTATCTGTAATGCAATACAATTGTAATCAATTAATAATTGTAATAATTATTTAAATTTCTATTTATTTACATTTTCTAAATCTTTGTTTATTGACATTTTTTGTTAAATTTAATCAAATATTAAGTTTTCTTTAAATTAATTAAACGTAAGATATTTATGATATCAATGAACACATTAATTACTTAATTAAACCACAATTATTGCGAACAAAAGTGTAATCGGTTTATGTTTAACAGAAATTAGACTTTTTCTCCACTTTTCTCCACTTTTCAAAAGCAGAAAAATGTGTGTTTGTCGTGACAACGCTTACACCTATTTTTAATAACTGTTACTAACAGTCAATACATGCATGCATTGCATAAAACGTGGTTTTGTTATAATTATAGCTCTTATTTAATATTAGGGTAATTAAGAGCGCACTCAAGCGATCAGTAAATGAACTGAACTTAATATAAACCCATTTGTAATATATTTTAAGGTAAAAGAGTTGTAAATAGTTAGACATTTAGTTGAGATGTCACCACATTTTTCACTCTAATGCTTTTAATGAATTCTATCAAAATAATTAATTTCACATTTACTTAAAGTTGAATTTTGTTTATATTATAAATGTTTAAATGAAAACAAAACTTAGAAGAATGGAATGTTTTGGAGATATTTCTAAATATAATAACCAAATCGATGACTCATTCAATAGAATAATATCTCGTTTCGAAAGATATGATTCAAATCACATAATAATAAGCGAAAGCATTCATTTGGTGGCAAAATATGAGACAACAAATGGATTGAATCCAATCGAAAGCATATCTTTTCCAGAGTTAAGACAATTATCATTTCCGGTCATTGTTGACAACAATTCTATTGATGAAAAGCGACATATAATTGCTTTACAAGAATCTAATTTATTAACCAAATGGTCGTTCGATATGAACCCCAATAAGAGAAGAGTTGAGAAGAATTGGTTTAAAACAAAAATAATAGCTTTAATCAGTTTTAGTGATGAACACAATGCTCACAATCCTATTGAACCCATTGTCGTCTTCGAGAATGGCTTTTGTCAGTCAATTACGAACGCAATCAAAACAAAAAGAGAAGACTTGAAGAGAAGAGTGATCGCAACCGATGAAGTCATTCAATACGCTGAGGCTCTCATTGATAATCAATTTAATGAGAATTTAAATATATATTTAATCACTAAAATAGCTTCAAATAAATCAAAGTCTTATTCGAGTATTAAATCTATTTATAAATTGATAATTAATAGAGAAACTGATGATATCCTCAAAATTGAAAGTCAATCAGTTGGTAATGATTTGAAGCATTGGTCTCTTTGTCGTCATTTATCATCACTTCTGGCTATCAGTCAAACAAATGATGAGTTAATTGTTTATTCACTGGACGGAAAAACTGAAAGACTTTTACATAAATTAAAGTCGACTGCAATCAAAAGAGTGATCAGTTTTGGGACAACAAGTAATGGAAGCATTTGCTTAATCGGCAAAACAACTGAAGGCAACGATCTGTTGGAATTGTGGGAAACAAGATATGGCACAAAATTAGGCCAAATATGTCTGCCTTATGAGCCACTCGTCAATGACTGCAAAGTTATTGATGACATGATTTACATCACTGGCTATAAGGGATTCATTTCTATTCCTATTAAGATTCAAAACATTTATTTGTCTCAAATTGTGGGCAAAATCACTAATAACTCATACCTCGAGTTAAATCAAAACAATCTATTCAAACAAATTTGTGCTGACTTTGAATTACTTGAAGACCATTTCGATGATATTTATGAGCGTTTATCACAAGCTCTTAAACAAATGAATGGCAATATTCCTGAAGACTTAATATTACAATTAATAAATATTTGTTCATTAAAGTTAATCAAATCTAATAGTGATTTATTGAAAAATATGTTCAATCAATTGGTTTGTTTGCCATTCAATGACGTGTTCATGATATCGAAATTAAAGGCATCGGCGCTAACGTTCGATCAAATCTTATTAAGTTTGCAATTATTAACAGATCTCTTGCCATCAAATAATTGTGCGATAATTGATTGGATGTGTATTTTGATTGACTCTTATATGAGTTCTTTTATTATAAATCCAAACGAAAACACTATTAAAGTTATAAAACTGATGAGTGATAGAGTGGAATATTTGAGTCAATTCTATGAACAATTGGATGAAATTAAGAATTTGTTTGACATAATAATGTCTAATAATAAGAAGAGTTCTCACAATAATTGCCTCAATTTGCCTAAACCTAAAAGAGGCCAATACTGTATCGAACTTTTAAGGATTTAAATAACTGTGTAAACAGTCTTTTGTTTAAAGTTAAAGATATGACTTATTTTTTATTCATAATTAATATTTTGATATTTCAGTTGTGAATACAGTGACTTAATTGGGAATAAAATGTCTTTTATAAAGAATAAGGTTTTGAGAAATAAATATTTCATTTATTATAACTTTATTACTAATATTAAGCCGTAAAGAGTTTGGATTAATTTCGTGTATGTTTTTATAGTTGTCAGAACACATATAACAGAAATTTTCTTTATTTTCACAATAAGTGTCAGTGATTTATAAGTTTCAGATATCTGTTTAAGTTTTTGAAAAATTTGAGTTTTAGTTCCAAAAACTGAAACATCACTAGTTTCTGTTGATTAACTGCAAGCCTTCAACAGCACAGGTCATCAAAAACTTTTGCTTAACAATAAATTGCATCACATTTTGCTTCATAACAAGTTTGTAGAGAAGTTTGAGGTCAATTGTTTTATAGCTTTTTAAATTTTGATCCATTTTTCGTTTATTTTCATCAGCGATTTAACTAACATTTGAGCAGATGTATCAAAAATGGAATATATATAACAATTTTTTAAAATTGCTACAGACCTACGCTTAAATCCAAACAAATCCTTGGGGTGAGGGGGCTATTATAACTATTATGGCACCCTTAGCCCCATAGCTCGTTACTTCAGTGATTTTCATTTAAACATAAGTTAATTTCAGATTCACATGTTGTGAGTTAAACCAGAATTAAACTATTTATTGTCAGTGCTGTGTTACAGCACAGAAAATTATTTTCTTTTATATAAATAGTTTTACTTAAAACTAGTGTTGATTCAGTTCCAATTTTTAAAATTTTGTTCTCGTACCGGAACGAGAAGGAAATTAAAATAATTTAGTTCTCGTTCTCGTTCTTGGAACTGATTGAACACTACTTAAAACACATGAATCTGAAACTATGTTTAAATAAAAATGAACAAAACTTAAAGTTAAACGATTGGCATTAAACTTAAATAAGTTTCAATTATTAAAATTATTGAATACACATAACTTATAGATACAGTATAGAGAAAAAGCTACTGTAACAGTAGTGTTGGCATTTCATACATGTACTGTACAGTACATAACAATTTTAGGTAAAGCACGAGATCGTAAGTGAAATCAATTCTATTACTTATTTATAAAACTTATTCGAGTGAATTATTTAGTTTAATATTAGACTTAAAGCTATTTTATATTTTAAGATCTAATTATTTGAACATTTAAGAGAACTTTAAATTTTAGACCAAATGCCTAAATATTGTGGTTTTGATTTCTATAAGTTAGCGATTAATCAAAATAAGGATAAAACTTATTATTTTGAACAACAATTTGAAAGAAATTTAAATAAATCCAAAACTCAGTCCAAGAATAATGAGAATAATAATAACACTGAAACAGGGACTCAATATTTGAACGGAAAATTGGAATTTAAGTCTAGATCTGAGTCGAAGTCTGGAAACACTGGGGCTGTCTTTGGAGCAAAAACGAGCTCTTATTTGAATCAATTTATTGATAATAAGCTACAAAACACAAAAATATCAACAAAACACTTAAATACTGAATCATCAAAAAGAAAAATATCAGAATTAATGCCAGAAAGCGATGATTGGTTGGACTCAATTAATAAAAGTTGTCTTAATATGACTAAAGACTTGCCCAACAAAGAGAAGCCTTCATTTGATACTAAATCAGTGTCAAAATTGAATAACAGAGTCATCACTCCATCAGATGAGTGTTTGTTATCATTGAACGCCTGGAGAAGAAGTTGTGGTTCTCATAAACAAACTGAAGACAAAGACAATTACAAAACTGATATTCAGTCTGAAATCCAACAAAATATTAATATATTTAATACAATGCAAGAAAACAATAACCGTTTGAAAGTTTGTAGAAAACAAAACTCATTTGTTCAACAAATTGAATCACAAAAATTGTTCAATAATTACTTGACTGATAGCAATACTGAATGCAATGATTCTCTTCAGCAAAAGCGAACTCAAGACTTGGTTCACATAATAAATGATAGAAATATTTCAGCATATAATTCAAGCGCTAAAGAGGTTCAAAAGGAATTCAATTTTTTCAAGTTATTTTCTTCTACAGATGAGAAATAACTAATTATTTTTGATTTACTTAAATAATTGATTTCAGATTTTCATATTAAAAGATAAGCTCTATTAATACCGTATATTAATTACAAAATTTGTAATTTAAAAATTGTTAACAAGATTTCAAATATAATTTACAAAAAGCCCACAATTTGAATGTTAATTAATAAAAAATATTTTGAACGAATAAGACTTTAATGACTTTAATATACTGTATATTTATTAACTTATTGATGAGTGTTTGCGAACCAATTATTTTGTTGAGACAACTGATGAGGATATTGTTGAAAATAGTTTTGATAGTATTGAGTGTACGGCGAGTTTGGCGTATTTGGAGGCACGCGAACAGCCGATGGACTCATAGTTGCATATCTTTGATGACTATTAACATTTTGATGATAAGTACCGGTATTGTGACGACGCTTTCCTCTGGCGCGTCCTTTCTGTTTGTGCAGTCTTTCAGTTTCGTCGTCTGAATACTCTGTCACGTCTTCAGGCGGTTCATTGTTGTGCTTCCACGAGGCGTCCGATCCCTTCATTCGCCTCAATTGTTCTGCAAATACATAACCAGTGATAGGCTTTTGATAATCGGCGGCGAAATATACGGGTGTTTCGGGTGTTATATTGCGGTCAAGTATTTGTTGATTAGTGTTAAACCTGACCGCATATCGCGGCTCAACCACTGGCCCGAACACATCAAACACCGCACCCAAAGGTAGTCCGTCTTTAAGAAACAGAACTGAATCCAAGTCTAACGCAGGCATTGATCGAAATGACTGTACGATTACTAATTGGTCAACAATACCAACAACTCTTCCTATTTGTGTCAACTCTTCGACACCGACTCTAATACTCAAGTTCTCAATCGGTGGCAAATCCTCTATACTTAGCTCTCCTTTTGTTTTAACAAAATTACGTCTTTTTATATCATTTCTATTGTCATTGCATTTATTGGTTGACTTCAACTCTTCATCACTAAAGTCTTCGTCTGAAGACAAAGACCACGAAGAGCTCGAAGAAGATGAGGAAATATTGATCTCTGCCTCAGATCTGACCAAACGATTATCACGAAAGTTATTATAATTATATGAAAAATGGTTTGAATTGTTTTGATTGAGATCTAAATCACTGCAAACTCTTTGAATCAATTGATTTAAAGCCAAACCAACGCTTTTATTGATCTCATCCTCAGAAGAGTCAACACATTTGTCTTGAGATGAGTTGAGTTTTGACTCATTTTCAATGCTTTCATGGTTTGAATCGCTGTCGTATTCGAGACACAAAAGTGTTAATGCATTGCTTTTTGAATTCATTATTAATTATCTAAAGTTAAACTCTAATTAAATCAAAACAATTGATACCATTATTACAAATTATATTAATTATGTTTTTATAGCTTTTATATTGAATTTAATTTAAATGTAAACTATTAGTGAATAATGTGCGCAAATATTACTTAAAATACTAAAATCACTATAAATAACGTTTCAAATAAATTTATTCATAGAGTGAATGAAATATGCACTAAAAAATTGAAAAATATGTATGCATTTATGCATTAAAATATGGCTAAATATGCACTAAAATATGCATTAAAAAGTTCAAAAACTCTCAATATTTTGTAAAAATGTCAAAAACTCAACAGTTTTAAGAGAGATTTTTTTGTTATAAAGAGTTTTCACGCTAAAAAAATTATTCGCGCTAAAATTTTTAAAAATTTTGTTCTTTTGAAAGGTGTAACATTAAAAATCAGAATTTTTAATTCTATTATTTAATATATTGAAGCATAAGTCTGATCAATAGTCTTTAGGAAAATTTCAAATTTTAATAAAAATCAAAGGGGGAACAAAGGAATACATTTTTCTCGGAACTATAAAAAAAAGCAAAGGGGAGGACCAAGATAAGATTTTTGAAATTCTATTTGAAAATCGCATAATATGCAAGAAAAGAGTAAAACCACAAAATATGTTATATTATGCGAAAACTTCCAAAATATGCATTTTTATGCAAAATAAAACTACTATTACTCGTCTTGTAATTAAGTAATTGGTGCTTATTTTTAAGTTTTATAACGATAACTACATGCATAAAAAACATGCAAATATGCAAAAGGCCCACTTACTTATGAATCAGACGACGATATAATACAGTATATGTTTGAAAGATAGGGTTAAACATAATTTATTTATAATAACTATTATTAGTGCTGTGAATTGCATGTAAATACATATCTCAATTCCACTCAATTCCTTCTTCAAATCACTGAAATTTAAAAATGTATCCGAATCATTAAATAAGCTTTTAAATGAGCTAACATTCAATTTAAATATAAATACATATTTCAAA
>JAUJYT010000086.1:0-32714 GCA_033996565.1 Nanhermannia nana
AAGCTGAAGTCTTTTAATAGCCTGTCCTCTGCTGATGAACGCCACCTTTGACCCCCTGTCACCTTTTTTTCTCATTTTACCCATTTTTAGATTAATTAATAATTAAATTAATGATAATTAAGACAATTATTGCGTATAATGTTATAAACACTGATAAACACGTGTTTCAAATTAAATGATTTAATAAAAGGGATTGTATTATAAAATCATTTCGATTAATATAAACATAAAAATGCGCTAATTTTGAAATAATTGTTAATAGACAGAGATCGGTGAGTGAACGGAGTTCAGTAAAGTCCAGTAATTATAAGTTCAGTTTAGTTTAACTTTTATTAAACACTTTTAATATTATAAATACTTTTCATTTTTCAATATAAACCTCAGTTATAGTCTCTCTTCCAATAAGTTGACGACAGTTCACATCATATCCTTTCTCTTTAATAGAGAACACATCTATTCATTAGTTAATTAATAATAATTGTTTTGCATTTATTAATAAAAAAAGTTTAAATCGAATTGAATTGTGTTTTATTTAATTTAATTGAATATTAAAGAGTTTATAATTAATTGTATGAGTGATTCCGCTATTATCTCAACTCAAACCTCAGCTATAACTCAACTCTACTATAAGTCCACTCAACTTATCGTCAATTCTGAGCTCAATTACACCCTTAAGTCTTAGGTCTGGCTCGAAGTACGGATTAATTGGCTGCTATTCGGGTCTCGCCTCAGACATAATTCTATAATAAGTTTTTAATTAAGTTATACTGTATTTCGTTTATTTAGTTTTGAAACTTTCTAAACATTTAGAGACTATTTTTCAATAAATTAAAATTGAAAGCAATACTAAATTTATAACTAATTCACACAAATATTAATGAATAGAAAAGTGATTGTATGGAAGTTAGTCTTTTTCATATTGGGTTCAATTCATATTCAATATCCAATTCAGAGTTAAATATAAGTCCAATTAGATTTACGACCGAAATAGTATTCATTTTACTGATTGTTTTTATATAAATAAAAGAAGACAAAAGTTTGAATTTAATTCAAGAATAAATATTTATTTAATTTATTTAATAAGTATTTTGAATAATATAATATATAATTAAAATTTAAGTAGTTTTCTATCAATAAAATATCATAGCGTTTAATAAGACTTTTTAATAAATAACTTCTCACAAATTCAATCAAATATAATATATTGTATAATACTATAAACTTCTAAAGTTTTTAAATGCTTTTAAATAACAGGATTTGAGACATTTTCAAATGACTTCGAAATGATTCCATTGTAATGTTTCTCTCTATGAATAGTTTTATCACACATTGAAAGCGAATTAAGATCTGATGGATTGAGTGAATTATTTTTTGATAATTTTTCATGAGTTTCATTAATGTCATCGATTTTGGGACTACAAGGACTACAGGGACGACTAGACTCTGTTACTTCTGTTGAGTTGTCTTCTAATGTAAAACAATTGGATGACTTAGCTATTGGCGCCACTAATGCGCCAGAAATGAAAATACAGACTCCCGTCAAATGAAACGCAAAATTATAATTTCCGAACGTGTCGTATAACAAGCCTTTCAATTATTTATTTAAAAATAAATATGAATTAGATTTAAATGAATTTGAAATAATAAAATAGTTTATCAAAATACCTGCAATCGGGGGTCCGACAAGTGAACCAAATCCTTGAACGAGTAATAGAAGGCCATATGCATTAGTGAATGAATCCAATGAAATAAGATTCACTAAAATGACTGAAACTAAAGCAAAGTTAGCACTTATTGTGAATCCATAAAGCGCTGCGAGTAATGCCATTCCTAAATAATTGTAAATCCAAGGCATCAAAGCTAAAGAGACTCCACTGATAGCTATGAAACAACTGTATAATAATGAGGCCTCAATCCAAGGCTTATCCCCAATAAAGCCAACAAATACCTCAACAAATATAATGTAAATTATGTTTATAGTTATAGCAAGAGTTTTGTTCGAGTTATTTAATGTGAATCACTTACGACTCCCAATGTGTTGGAAATGCCAATAATTGAGATTAAGAAAGAAGCGGCCTCTTTGTCGGCCAAACCGCATATGATGGCCTGATCGGGCAAATAAACATACGGAACATCAATACAAGCGTAGAGGAGAAAGTTTGAGAAACAGAATAGAGAGTATCGGAAACTTTTAAAGTTAGACAAATCAATCATATCTAGAAAGACATCCTTCAAGTCATACATAAAACTGCAGGTCTGGAAATGAATTGAGTTTGCAATTAAAGAGCGGAAACAAATTTAACACTTGAATGACTGGATTGAGATATTTATTGTCAAATGTGTACAATAATGTCATTATGGATAAAGGGTATGATAAATAAGTTATATACAGTATATTCTGGTGTGTATTTGTGTTTCATGTTATATTTCATGTCATGTTATAAACACATATAATGTAAGTTAGAATCCTATGAAACTATATCCTTAAAACTCTTCCAAACAGCCGGTGGTCTGAAACGGTCTCAATATATGGAAAGGAGGAGAATGTAAAATAGTTTGCACGCAAACTAAATCCAGTCATTCATATAAATACATATTTAATTGATTTATAGTTGGTATTGAAGTGATTTTTAATGAAATGAAAAAGTAATTACCTTTTCATCAATACTTTTCATACTGTTTCGATAAATTTCTGGAGCGCTCTCTGCTCTTAATCTGTATTTTTTGATGTTAAGCATTGCACTTCTGTAGGTGAGACTTCCGCGCTGTAAACGTAAATTTCTCAGATAATTTGTCGAAAGCGGAGACATTTCTGAAGTCGGCATAACACTGCTCTTCAAAATTCCTTCAATGTTTGGCTCTTTTTTGTTCAAAGCTTTATTCAACGATTTTTTCGAATTCCCATTAATGGCCGACTGTTTGCAAATCAAAACGTTATCCAATTTATTGGTTTTTATTGAAGAATTACAATTATTAGAAGTTGAAGTTGAGGGTAAACTTTTAACAGTGAAATCATTATTTTCGTATTCTTGAGGCATAAAAAAGCCGATAAGCTTCGGGTATCGCTGCAAAAGCCGTCGCAAATATCCGCCTTTTCTACAGCTTAATTCACTTATTATTTCGTTAGAAACTGAATTTGAGCCATCGTTTTGTCGAATATAAGTAGGAATGTGAATGAGTGAAGAACACAGTCGATCCTGACTTAATTGCTGGCTTTCGTCTACAGCGCTCTGTTCTTCGTTATAAATCTGATCAA
This sequence comes from Nanhermannia nana, assembly GCA_033996565.1. Lineage (NCBI taxonomy): Eukaryota > Metazoa > Arthropoda > Arachnida > Sarcoptiformes > Nanhermanniidae > Nanhermannia > Nanhermannia nana. The sequence goes on from JAUJYT010000086.1 coordinate 3,257, forward strand.
TTATCTTATTGTTAACAATTAATGGATTAGAATAACAATCATTATCACAAGTGTTAACATTTTCAATCTGTCGGGTGTTATGATTGGTATCATTATTGAGGTTCAAGTCCCTCATTAAGGCACCAAAATTAACAATATTGAGAAAAATAGCCCCCAATATAAGTAGAGTTCCTCTCCAGCCGTATTCATCCAACAAATATATGGTGAGCGGTGCGAACAAGAAAGTTCCAAAGCCTGTACCACATACTGCTAAACCGGTAGCCAATGATCGTCTTTTCTCGAAATAATAGGCGACGCTTACAATGGAAGTCACGTAACAAAGAGCTAAACCAAATCCAGAAAAACTGAAAGCAATGAAAAGATGTTCCAATTTGGTGGCGAACTGTCCTATTATGAAACCCGTGGCAGACATTAAAGAACCGCAAATCGCGATTCGACGACAACCAAAATGATCAGTTAAAGCGCTGGCTATCGGACCAGTTATTAGCGGAATACTAAGGAATAGCGATCCAACCCATGCGGTCTTACTCTTGCTTTCGCCAAAATATTCGACTAATTCCATAAAAATTACACCAAAAGAAAGTGAAACTCCATCTGAGATCAAATTGATCATAAAGCTGGCGAACACCACAACCCACCCCCACCCCCCATCAGGTGGAACTCTATTACCTGTACATCTAATACTATTGTTATTATTGCTTTTTAAATGGTTTGCATTATTGCTGACACTCGACTCGTCTGATAAATTTCGTTTTCGCGCAGATAATAAACCATTTGAATTATTATTATTATTACTTAGATTTGAAGGCAATAATGCAAATGATTCTTCAAATTTAACTTCATTTGATTTGTGCTTAAAATCCTATATTTAGTATATAATTATTGATTAGAATTTTATCGATTTTTAAAGGCCTTGAATCAGAATATTTGTGTGTATTATATGATTAACATATGAGACAACTCTGAATCCCGAATAAAACTGTTGGACCTGCGCCCGAACCCACTCAATCTACATTTGCACAGATTTGTCAAAAATAATTACAAAATTTATTTTCACAAAGTATGCTTTCATATGCTTTCATATGCTTTCACTTTAACAAAATCTTGAGGACAAACCCTTGTTCTAGACCAGGGCTTCTCTATTTGTGGCCCTAAAGGCGAGTGGGGTTGCAATAAAATTATAGTAACAATTGAGGACTTAATTCAATGCATGAAATGGTATAAACTGTATGAAAAGTTAACTTTTGGCCTTTGAAGCAATGCATTGTAATTCTTTGGTCTCTTTATAAAAAGTAGAAAAACACATATCTCTCACACTTTCGCATTATCTGAAAGGGATTTAAGCTCTTATCTGTAACTCTATTTTAATTAGCGAGTCAGACCAACCTGTGGCCCAAAGAGTGAGTGTGTGCACGGAAGAGGGGCTGAGGCCTACGCGGGAGCGAACAAATTACAGGGCATTTGCTTTAAATAAAAGTTTATAATTGTGTGATAGTTATGACAAACACTATAATTGTTATGAAATATAATATAATTGTTTACCGTTTTATTATTTGATGCGTTATTAATGAGATCACAGCCAAAGTCAATGATTTTTGCCATAATTTCAATATTACATTAATATTGCTTTCAATGCCTTCAATGGTTTGCATTAAAATATTATTTAAATTAATACTCAATTTATTTGAATTAATTATAACTTTAATTATTAATATAAATACAATTTTTTCATTGACACACAAATTATACAAAAGTTCTGCCATTAGTTTATGGACTTATTATTGACTCAATTTTTATATTAATATTAAAACAATTATTCGATTATTAAAAGACTAGAATAGAAGTCATGTTTCGATTCAAATATTAACCAATTTTTGAGATTATTGTCATTCAATTCTTGCGTTTAGTAATCATTACTTTTATTTATAATATTTTTTGCTTAAAAATCAATTTATATATTAATTAATTATAAATATTAATAAAATATGTATTAATTGTGCTTTTGTTCAAATTTAATTCTAAAATTTGAAATTAATTAACAACTAATTTATATTAAAATTTAAGTCATTTTGAATCGTATTTGACATTATTTGACATTTAATACATTTAATGCTTTAATGTTGTCATGACTTCAAACAGAAACAAATACTTCAATTACGTTCAGTTCAAAACATTTATTCGATCCCTAAGTATATGATTATATGCTATAAAAGCGAACAACACTTGCATTTTGTCAGCTTTTGAGACCACATAATAATTGTTGAATAGAAATAAAATGTCATTTTGTATAAAGAATGGGATTAAAGGCAATGAAAACAAAAACAAAAAATAAGTAAAATATATTATACATAATAGGAGTCTGATTGGGATTAATATTAATATAATATTTAATATTATTGTTTCTCGAGACTGACTTTAATTAAAATAAAATCTCTTAAAATCAAATAAATTAATGAAAAGCTAACTAAAAGCGAAGACAAAATGATGTCAGAAATGGTGAGAAGACCTCCAGAGCAATGTTCGCCAAAATCGAGTCCACGCGGAAACAGATCACCAGTAGTTCCGCGACAGGACTCGACGGGAACTCTGAAGACTACGATATCTTTGGGAAAGACTCCAGTGATTGTCCACAGCGGACCTTTTTATCTCATGAAAGAACCGCCCGGTTTGGCCTCTTTTGCGTTGTGATTGCATTCAATAATTAACTTATAATTGATTTGATTGCAGCTGAGAGTGAGTTAACGGGAGCCACAAATCTGGTCTCATATCATAATTTGGAACATTCTTATAACAAATTCTGTGGCGGACGTAAAATGAAAGACCAATTGAGCGCTTTTCTGCCTAATCTTCCCGGAAATATAGACACACCTGCGCTGCACGACAACAGGTATTACAGTACATCTCATTCATATACCACTTATGTTATCATTTATTTTAATTAATGTTTGTTTCGAATCTCAGTTCTCTGCGTCTACTGATAGATAAGCCGCCCATTGGTGGCAAAGAATTGCTACCTTTGACCGCAAATCAATTGCAAGGCTTTCGTTTACATCAGGGACCGGTCGGTTCTATTATTAATTTATTTTATTTTATGTACAGTATGATTAACAGTAAATTAACTGAATTGTCGTCCAACCGATAGATTCCCGAACAGTATCGGTTTATGAGTCAAACAGTACAACGAAAGAAACACAAACACAAGAAAAACAAACAAAAATCTGGTGAAACGCCTTCTCATGAATCACATTCAGAGAGTGCAGATGTGGTGCAATCGCATGAAAAGAAACACAAGAAGCAGAAGCGTCACGACGACGACAAAGAGAGGAAGAAAAAGAAAAAGGAGAAGAAGAAGAAAAAGCAAAAACACATTCCAGACGGGGTTAACATCACTGCCGGGCCTTTGAGTGGAAGCACAACACCAAACATGTTGAGTAATAACTCGAATTCAATTGTAAATGGAATACAACAACGCACTAATTAATTAATAACTTATAATTCAACGTTAATTACTATTCAATTATCTTTTAATAAATTTTGTTTGAAAGCATACAATTCAAAGTTGTTTTCTTGCTTTAAAACACCAGACAATACAAATTCTACATTCAAGACATCTATAAGAGAAATAAACAATTATTAAAATTTTGAATTTAGATGGGATGAGAATAAGAGACTCTGATTCTCACCTATATTACGATTGAAGAACACTTCACACATATGTAAATCTTTGTCACACGTGATTACTATAAATTTGAATCCACTTTCACTCATGTTTGCCAATTGTCTTTTCGTCGGTCTCTTAGATGTGACTGCATTTCCGCCAACGCTTTCAATTATTTCCTTAAGTATTGAAGGAGAGGGAACACATCCATGTGTTATGTAAAATACGAAACCTTTAAATAACTCGGGATTTCTGTTTAGAAGTGAGTGTTGAAGATTGAATTGAAAGTATTTTTCGTTTTGCGGGTCATTGAGTATGAATTCTCGTTCGTCAACGAATTTGTTTTGTTTACTTGACTCGAGAACCCATTCAGACGTAAGAATGAATTTACACGAACTAAAAGCGCACATGAATTTGACAGTTCGAGCGATACGATCAGTGATTAAATGTGTGCATTCATTCCAAGCGTTAGTAACTCTTCCGCCAAGATTTAAGACAATTGATTTCAATTGATCTTTCTTTGAAATTTTGAGTGAAGTAAACATTACTTTTATACCACGGGCTAAATCAGGGTTTGAAGTTTGAAGATTTGGCATTACATTCATCGGTAAAGAGGGAGAACAAAATTCCTCTTTAACTGTCACTAAATTTTTGTCTTGTAATTTCATTTTTTTAATCAGTGGCTCATTTGCTTCTTCTGGTTCTGAAATTTCTTTTTTATTTTCGATATCTATTGGATTAGACTTTGATTGTTTGTCATTTTTCTCCGCTATTCGAGTCTTTAAATATTCTTCAGAAACCCGAAGAGGTGTTCGCCACGGATTCATCAAATGGGGAACAGTTGTGTAATCTATTTTAAATGGATCTTTAATATCAAACTGTTGATACTTTTTTGAAATGTTAGAGAGTTGTAAAGCATCGTATTGTCCGAAGAGGACGTCGTGCAGCCAAACCAGGTTTACAATCGCAAGTCTCCATTGAATCGCTTTCTTGTATTTTTCGCCTTCAAGTCTTCATTCATATTAAAGATTATAATTTTAATTAAAATTAAATAAATAGACAACAGCGCTGCTCATAGTTATTCAATAATTAATTGTATTGTTGCAGATCATAGATATTGAGTCAGATAAGAAAAGTGTATCAAATGTATTAGTTATATCTGAAACAATTTAATTTTATAGAAATGATAGGCGCTGTCCATATATTCTATACATCTATTCATTTTATTTATTAAGCAAACCAAACAAACCTTTTACAGATGATTATAGTGTTCTTATGGGTCATATAATTTGTATATTTAGCTCCAGTTCTGATTATCATTTCCTTTATTCTTAGCCTATCTTCTGCTTCAAAATTAGTTATTGTGATGATCTGTTTGTAATACAACATTAAAATATAAATCAGCATTAAATTAACTCAAAATTAAAGTTTAATTAAAAATGATTTTGAATTAAAATCTAAACAAAAATAAAATATTAGAATTGAATGTCATCTTTGAATCTTTGAAAAATGACAAATCTTATGACGAATTTATGAAACATTTGTGATTTTGATTTGAAAAGAAGTGATAGGAAGTCATACATGATGTTTACAGGGCTTGTTTTCATCGAAAGCATAGGGCAAATGGAAGAGCTTCCAGGGCGGCAACATCTTCCTTATGGAAATTACATCATTGAACCAGTGGGCAGAAACACATCGCATTTTTCCTTCACGTAAAATCTGTAAATAATTTTACAAATAATTGGGTTTAATATTTAATACAGTATACCGTAAATGTCTCACTTGTTGAATGGCAGGGTTTTGATAGTTTTCGCATAAAACATGTGTGCATTTTGTACTATAGTTTTCTTCAATCTCAGCGCCATATTTGATAAGTGTCTTCTTCCATAAGTTGATAAGATTAGAGTCGACCAGATTTTCATATCCGGTCAAATAGAAAACACAGCCCAATAAGCACTGATCAGAAGGTATTTGAAGTCGTGGATCAAATCCATAGTATCTGATTTGAATCAATTGATTTTGGTTCTGATGAGAATCGTCTTGACGTAAGTGTTGAATCATCTCTCCAGTGGGCAAAACCTGAAATCAATGTAATTAGTGATTGAGTATAAAACAGTTCCCAGAAGAGTTCATGCAAAGTGAGCACCACGTCATGCAAACATTCCTTTCTTACCACACCAGGAGATCCAATGAAACCTGTCTTATTTGGTACAGAAGAAGTAGAAGAGGAAAGAGATAAAGAAGAACCCGAAATATTAGAAGGGGAGCCATCACTAGAAGAGTTTCCGTCACCTTTATTTGCACCGGTATTACCGCTCTGAAGTCGGTTATTAAGCAAATTAGCTAAAGCTGTTTTGGTTTTAGGATTAACTACAGGAGAAGCGATAGTAGCAATTGGAGTAGTGTTTGCAGTGCTTACAAGATTTACTTGTTGTGCCGCTGAGTGATTGCCGCTCAGAGCTATATTTGGGGGGTTTGGCGTTTGCGCTATGCGTACAGTTGAGGCGGTCGACGCTGCAGATGGTTGGGTATCTGTATTGGCTGAAGAATTTACACTTACGACAGACACAGTTGGCCTAACCTTTTCTGGTTGAATAGCAGACGACACTTGAAATCGTTGTTGGCTTTGTTGTTGTTGCTGTTGTTGTTGCATCAGTTGTCGTCTCTGAATATCCTGTTGTTGCTGTTGTTGTTGTTGCCATTGTATGATTTGCTGTTGTGTTGGTTGTGGTTGTGTTGTCACCAAAATATGTTGAGGTCTGATAGAAGTCAACTGTTGTTGCTGTGAAGGCACAGAAGAGTCTTGAGATTGTGGTTGCCATTGAGGGTTACGAATGAATTGCAGCTGAGGCTGAGGTGGTGTCTGAGCTCTAATAAACTGAGAAGATTGCGGAGATTGTTGTTGTTGTTGTTGCTGTTGATCGAAATGTTGCTGTTGTTGTTGCTGCTGAGGAATCGCATATTGAGTCTGAGCTTTCATGAAAACTCTGGGCTGACCCGTAGGAACAGCAGTTGAAATAATTTGTTGTGCAGTCGCTGCGATCGGACTTCTAATTTGCTGACCTCTTACTTGATTTTGTTGAGGGAATTGTTGAGGTATTCGTATGCCAGCCATTCTTTGCTGGACTTGTGGGTGACCGATAGCGCCCACTGCTTGTGCTTGTGTTGTAAAAGTTTGTGTGCCCTGAGTTTTAATTGATTTCAATATAATGAACATATTTTTGTGACAATAAATCAATTAATAGAAACATAATTCATGAATTACTAAACCTGTCATTGCTTTGAGTCAAACACCAATTAATGCATTTTTAAACTCTAAGTTTGCTAAACAAGTGAACTGTTTGAAAACAAACCTGCATTGCCTGGTGTTGTATTTGCAGTTGTCTTTGGATCGCGTGTTGGTTTTGCTGCTGAATAATGATCTGTTGCGGAGCCCTTACAAACGTTTGTTGTCCTGACTGTAAAGTAATGGGTTGTCTTTGTTGCAATTGAATCAAATGCTGTGGCGCTTGTTGTATGCGAACTGATTGCACATTTGTATGGGTTGGACCTCTTTGTTGTATAATTATGTTTGACTGAGGTCTTTGCTGTTGAAGTTGTGACTGTTGTTGAACTGATATGAAGTGTTGTTGTCTCACTTGTACTAAAGGCTGTTGTCGTACTTGTTGCTGTTGTACAGCCAAATACACCTGTCGGGGCTGTTGTTGTGGTACTAATGTTGCAGACGTTGGCCTCAGAGAGCCTTGAGATAGCACTTGAATTGACTGAGTAGTGATTGCATTCTGAGAAACTGCTTGTGATTGCGGAACGAATTGCTGACTACTATTCCATTGTTGGTTAGACTCTACACTCTCTTGTTGTGGTTGTTGAACGAATTGTTGTCTTTGTTGTAACATTTGTTGAACATTTACCACTTGTTGAGGCTGAGGAATGCGGGGCTGACAGAGTTGTCGATTTTTCATATGCATGTATTGTGGCGGAAGAAATACTCGAACTCTTCCTCCTTGTACTGTAGTTGGACTGCAGGCCTGTGTGTTCTGAGGCGGTTGAGCTATTGTGAAGGTTGTTATCATTGCTGTGGTCGGAAGTGTAACAGTTCTCAGTGCAAACTGTGGGCCCAGTGAAGAGCCTGTGGTTGAGGGCAGTGTAGACACGGCTGTTCCTGAATTCATGTCGACTGAGGTCAACATTTCAGATAATTCTACTTTATTTACATTAGAAGACGGATTGTTAAATATGAGAAGTCTTGGATGGTATAAGTCTTCATCACAGAGAGACTTATTTTTAACGGAATCGATGACCCAATCGGGTGTCACAATTTTGATTCTATCATTCGTTTCAATTGCTTTCTCATATTTCAAACCTTCGGGTTTTGTTGATATCAAGTGAGTGCAGTCCGACTCCAGAGTCAACTGAAACGATCCGCCATAATATGTGATCATTGCCCACAACGACTGCACGTCTGCTCCGGTTATGTTTGAGGGACAGGCGATTATGTTAGAGAAGAGTTGGTTTTTGAAGGGAGAAAAGCCGGCAGTTCTGGCATTAATTGCAAAATTATATTAAATCAAGTCATAAATCAAGTAATCAATAAGTCTTACGGCAGTAGAACTGAGGCCTTGGCTGAGAGCCATACCCAACGACTCTTCGGGTTTTAAGAAAAATCATATCAATTAATGGCTTATATTTGCAAATATTTAGATATCTATGAAATGAATGAGTAATGTGTTTGCCTTACAGTCACGACTGGCTTCTCATATATCTCTTGCGCTTCACTAACAGACGGATGTTCGCAGTTGTCGGCGATCACATGCGTCACGTTGTCTGACAAGTAATTCACAAACTTCGCTCCGCCGGAGAGTAACAACTTCTTTACCTGTCATTCAAATCATTATCTATTAATTCTAAACTATTTTATATATAATTCAATACTTGTTCTAATTGTAAGACGTCTTCGCATAACGAAAACTGCACTTCTTTGAAGAGATCCACTCGTACTCGAGTTTCATCTAATGTTACCATTTCTTAAATGTCTTTTATGTACAGATTTTAATCAATTATTTACGAAATAATAAAAAATTTGAGCACTTTTAAGATGAAAGTGATTTCAATACAAAAACTATACATTTATTAAATTGAGTCAATTCTTACAGTTATTTAAAATTATGCGAAAATAAGTTAATTACGAGTTTTTTAATAATATTAATAAATAAAATCAAATAAATAAATAAGCGCTGAGTCGAGTGCGCCAAACATGCACTCAAACAAATTACTGCTATTTATCTATTATATAAACAAAAGTATAATTTAAGGGAAACTTATGTTTGAAAGCGCTAACAGATGTCGTAATCAATTGCAATACATTTAAAGCACTGTTTGCTTTACTCTTCAATACAAACAATTCAATTGCAATACAAAACACAATTACAATCTGAAGATCCAAAGAGAGTCAACACTTATTGGAAAATATTTTTTAATCAAAGAATAGTTATTAATATAACAATGAAAGGTAGGACTCCTCAGAATCTGTGTTCAGATAATAAATAAGCGAAATATAGTATTAATCATAATATAAGTGTTTTTAATGTTTTATATAAAATACAATTTGTTTGAAATCATTATAATCTTAGCTCTGTATTCACTTTATTACAGGTATAATGAAAACCATTTTTCAATTCTTACAGATATTTATGTGAATCGAGTTTTTAATACCATTTGATTATCATATGATTGAGTTATGAAAACAATTGAAAATTATTCAAAACATAAGAGCGTTGGCTCTTATGTAAGCATTTATTGTACTGTAACTCAAAACCGATTATTATATCAAAAGTTATAAGAATTGAATAAAACTCTGATTAAACTTTTGTTTCAGTTTTTAATTACTTAATGTTTTGTTAGCTTTAATTGAAACGATCGGAAGTGAACTTATTCTATGCAATCATTAGGCCTGACATGAGATACACTTTTTATGATTGAAACAAATAATACATATTAAAGACATTTTTGAAGCATTAATTATTATTTGCATAATATCTCAAAAGTAAATCATAGCGGAAACGAACCGACCAATAAAAAGACTCAATTTTTAATTAATGCTTTCGGGCATTAGTAATGTTTTAAATCTTTGAATCATCTCTTATATGACTTATTTTGGTTGAGTTTTATTTTTTATATCATTATTAAGATTAAGATAAATGAATTAAGAAATAGATTATTGAACAAAATTAATCAAACATTGAGCAGTTTTTTCTGTCAAATTATTTATTGGATTTGCACTGTATAGAAGTTTTTAATGTACAAAATTATTACAGCGTTACAGCACTGCATACTTCATAATCTTTTCAGGTGTGACTCGAGTGTGTGGGCTAAGTATGGTATATATGGTATATATGGTTTGGTTAGTGTTCAAAAAAGGACAACCAAACCATTTTGTTTTAATTTCTAATTATTAACTTAATTTAAACTATAAATACAATACCTGTACCACTCTGTGTTCAATTGTGCTGTGCTGTCAAATAAGTTAATATAACTTTATTTTACTTTATGTCAAAACTTCAGAATCACTTTATTTTTGTATAAATTAAAATATTCATTCAATTTAAAGTTATATTGTTGTGAATCTATTAAATAATCTATTCATTCAGTTTATTATATTCTTAATTAACTGAATCTTTTGGTAATAAGAATTATCTGTAAAACATTTAATTAGTGATTTGAAACATAATCTTGAATTAATTGTAACAGATGTTAAACAATGATTAAACCTTAGAATATGAAGAATAGAAATGAAATGTTTTGTAAACTTAGTAATCGCGTAAAATGTTGAGATATGCATTAGAAAAGTAGAGTTCCATCGTTTGATCGCCTCTAACCTTTTGAAACACTAATAGATGCAAAAAAAGAAAATAAGACAGAACCACAACAACCTGAATGCTTTCAACATAGAAGTATTGCAAGAATACATACCTGTTGTAACATATATTGCTAATCAAAGTTCATATTTAAAAATATCTTAAGTATACCGTACAGAGCTCGCACATAAGATATAAAGATGCGATGCATGCATGGCTGCATTTTCTATATTGTTGCCGACTCTGCAATACTGTTACCATTGTCTTAACCAAATCGTTGGTTTCGTAAAAGGGTCGTTAGACTCGCGTCAGCTAAAGTAACAAATAGTAAGTTTGATTTTTAGTTTTGTGACCTTTCAAGTGTCCCAATTTTAATGCTCCGTTTAATTGTCTTGAGATATACGAGACTATCGTGAACTTTATTTATAACTTATATATTTATTTTCAACACTTCAATTGATATATTCATTAGTCTTTCTTTGTATAACTTGTATTATATCTAAGTTTTATGCTATTGATAAACATGTGAAAAGTATTGTAAGCAATGTTTAATGTAAACCACTTCATCTTCATAAGCATTGTTGATGTTGTTGATGACCAAATCCATTCATTTGGTTTCGGATAAGTTAAGTGTTTAGAGTTTGCCTATTATTTGCTCTTAAGGCTTCTCATTCATCTCAAGTAAGTCAGTGCTTCTCAACTTTATTACAACTATTCTTTTATTCATGAATTACTTGACATTTCGATGCAATACAACTATTTTTAAAATTTTGGTCTAATATTTAATGACTTGAATGATATGTAGCATTTACAGTAATGCAAAGTATTGTGCTCGACATTGTTTCTCATAATATAACTAATAAGAATAATTGATAAACTCAATTATTGAACTTTTCATTAAATTTAAAATATTCATTGAAAAATGTTTTTCCTGTTGTAAAAACTCATTTATATTGAATTTAATCGATTTTCATAATAATTTGATGATAAATGAAAAATGTTGATCATTTAGCTTCTATGGATACGATAAAATTATGAATTCATTTTATTCTACCTGTGCAAATAAAATATCTTTAAAATTATTTATTGGATTGATCACACACTACTGCACATATATTTTATTTTATGTGCGCTTCAGCTCATTAATTAATAAGAATATTTATTTCTGTCAGAACTTGTAAAAACATCACATTTATTCTCTAAATTCTTTTAATAAAAAGTTATGTGTTTTAATGCTAATAAACCCATACGATCTATATCTGAAATGACTATTCAATTGGTTTATAGTACGGAAACTCTATCTAATAATAGGAACTTATTTATCGTAAACAAGTATATAATAATACAATTTTAATTATTAAATATAACTTTAAAATCTATATCAGTTAAGCTTCAATAGTTTTTGTTTCCAGCTCACAGTTGTACGAGTGTTGTGTTTTATCAACAATTTGTACAGAGGTATATATTAGCATTAAAACCATTATTAGCATAGCATAACTTATTAAAAGCATTTTGAAAATTTTCAAAAATTATGTTTTTACACTTTTTTAAACCTATTATTTAGATATAAAGTTAAAAGAAATGAAGATTTTAAAAATAGATCAAATATTTTGCACTCTAGTTTTGAGATTTACATTCTTATCAATTATAAGTCAGTTGAAACACACATAAGTATATGAATTATCTGTAAAATATATTATTACTATTCTTTTAATTTTGGTTTTAAATTACTATAAAATTACTACTTCATTGCCTTTCACTTTCTTAATTATAAAATAGTTGTAAATGAAACTTACAATTTGATAATCTTTTGGTATTTGATTCTCACAAAACTGTAAAACCATTGAAATAACTTATAATTGTATTAATTTGCTGTAACAGTGAGTATACACTTAGTACAGTATTACACTTACAGAAATAACAGCCTATCGTTTCACCAAAGTTCTCATATGTCTTAAAATATTTGCAATTGGAGACAATAGTCTTGAGTGGATATCACATATAAATATGTGATTGATATCACATATAAAAATGTGATAAAGTTTAAATTTTCTCACAAGCGTACTCTCGATGTGACAATTCTCGCATAATTAGCGTTCCATGAGTGCAATATTACCTTATCTCATAAATAGTTTGTTGTACCCTTTGCTCTTATATTGATATTCTACTTAATATTTTCAAAATTACATTAACAACGCCCAATCTCTCGATTTACAGCAGACAATGACGCTTTACAAAAGCTAAAGGAGAAAAAACTGGTTTTACTTACAAAAAAGCTCTGCTCTCAGTCACGAATATTGCACAATATTGTCTCTCCTTTAAAGTTATATAACTTATGAAGTGATAAAACTGTGTTTTGACAATAAAGTTTGCCTCAATCTCTATATGCAATCAGTCCGATGGACCAAATTAAGAGTTTTATTTATCTCAAACAGATTATCAAAGGCGTCAAAAGTGTTTTTATATTTTAGAAAATGCTTCATTGAAATTGTTTTGATTCGATTCGATACTGCATTGCACACGAAAGTTAGAATTTAAAGCTAAATATGAAGGTGGATGCGTGGGATTAGGACACCTGTTTGCTGTTATTTAATATTCCTCGCCCATTAACTTCATTATTTGTTAGTTGTAGTGATACTTTTGCAATTGCAGCACAAACTCAGACAAAAACCTTAAACTTACGAGTATTTGACAAGTATATGTCTGCGTACGTTTGGTTAGTAGGTGTTAACTACCGTCGGCACATGTCTGCAATGTCACAAAGATTGCTGATCTGCTTTAGTCTTTAATTGCATTTTGAACAATCAAATTGTTTCCAACATTTCACCAACGTTTCAACTTTATATTTGAAGCGTTTGCAGTCAAACCTTGCACTAACAGAGCATTAACTTTGAATCGGAACGTTTTCAAGAAATCAATGAAATAAGGCTATCATGTATTTCATGCACTTTCATAAAACTTTTGTTTGAATAGTTTTTCAATATAATTATTAATAATCAATTATTAATGCAAAAAAGCATTTCTGGTATTATGACTCAATTCGCTTATTTATACCCTTCTATTTGGTTAACAGATAAAAATTTCGCAATAATTTCTTTAGTGCAATATTATGATTGAGGAAACAATTTTCCCTTTCATTATAGCAATAAGAAGTATGTGACATGAAAATCATATCAAAAGTAGACCACCTGTAGAGGATTCTTTTGGTGGAATTGAATTCAATGACGAACATCTCATAATGTTTTGAAGGGTGATTTATTTTGAAGAATTCGATTGCATATATTATCGGAGGACATCAAACGTGCACCAGCACCTCAATTATATTGCTTTTTGACCTTTAAAATGAAAATGAGGGCGTGAGAAACTTGACTAAAACTCTGTATTCGCGGTGTCTGTGTCTCGTTAAAAAACAACTTCGTCATTCTTTTCAAATTTGAGTACCTTTTTTATGTTTGATGTAATTCGATGCGCCCCTAACCATATTCAATAAATGTTTTTTCCTTGTTTTTAATTTCTATATTCTGCTCATATTTTGAATTATAATACCATATAATTGTGTGAACATCTATTCAATTATTGTTTAAATAAAATTATTTTCTAATTTTTGCATAATTCATATTAAATCTTTATTTTATCAAAGCTTCCCATCAAAGTCATACTTTCAAATGTCTTACTTGTCATTAAATATTCCTTTAAAAAGCCTTGATATTGAGCTTATTATAAAAGCTATTGAAATACAAGATTTAAAGATTTATAACTTTAGAATTTTTGATATATCGATAGATCATAGGTTGTAATTAAATACAAACTTAAATTAACTTTTTTATTATAAAAGCAAAATTAAATTTTTATTAAATTTTTGTAAAAAAAACCATAGAATAAGAACAAAGCCAACAATTATTTAATAATAATTATTACCTGTATTAAAATTATAATGCGGTTAAACGTAAAATTAATACTTTAATAATATGTTTTCATTGCTAGAAAATCCAGTTTTTCACCAAAATTAAGAACTGATTCGTCTGCAATTTCATCTTTATTGCAATGACTAATTTTTTGAATAACTTAAAATTTCATTTTCACTTAATATATGAATAAGAATAATAAGAATAATTCACTTATTTTTATAAGAAGAAATCTCATTAATAAGAAGTATAAGTTTTTATATAATTATAATAATACGCCCATAATATAAAAATAAAGACTCATTTAATTAAAGCTCTTCTGAGATATTTTCTCTGAATTTAGTAATAAAATGTTATAAATTGGATTCGTTTTATAAGAAAGCTTAACAGCTCTATTGGCAACACCGACACAGCAAATATTGTGAAAGTAATGCTGATAAAGCAAAATGAACAAAATGAGATTTTAGTGTAATTAACTTTTCAAATATATATTTATATTTTGTTTGGCATCAGAGCTTCAATTTTTCTGATTTCTATGCATTTATAAAATTGCGTTTTGATTTATTTAATAGAATTTTCGTGTGTGAAAAGGCTTTCAATTTTGTACAGAAAAGCTTTCAACAAAGTTGTTAGTACTGTATAAGAATGCCATCAAATGAATCTCAAATAAGTTTCTTTTAAAAAAATAAAATAATTTCCAAACTCTATTAGTTTGAGAATTGATTCGTGCAATTAATTTGCAAATTACCAAAACATGCTTTTCTACAGTATAATGAAAACTTAATTAATAAAAACATAAAACAGATATTTGATAGAATTTTATGAAGATATCAAAATAAACAAGAGTTGGCTGCAGTTAACAGTTAGCAAGTTTACAATAAAATATTTGTTTTGAAAAGCGCTAAACCTGTCATTTAGGATCATTATTCGGAAATGTGCCTTTGTGTTGATTAGTCTCTCTACACTTTAATCTTTATTTGACCGCAACCAGTCATCATTGGTTGTGCTAACCTGAAGGCTACTACTTGTCAGAAGAATTATTAGCGTCAATATTTAGATCACGGTTTTGTAATCATTATTTGTTTGAGACCATTCACCATTCACTTTATCGAGTTTGAGTCTTGTTAGAGATGCTATTCTTACAACTTTCTTTACATGTGGTGTGATGTGTATGTTTGGCCATAAACATGCCAAAAGTAATGCTAAAGTAATGCCAATGTAATGCCAAAGCAAAGTTTAGCCTCTAATCAGACACTTAATGCCGTAGTTTCTTTCACATAAGCCATTGTATATTTAGCTTAGGTGGTGGTCCTATGCCTGAAAACTTCAAAATTTTCACCCAATCCGCTACTTTGGTTGGCACACATCACTAATTCACTGCATACCCTTTTTTGTTTCTTTGACATGAAAAATTTTGCGGTGCGTTTATGCGTCAATATAGTTGTCATTTAGAAATTTTATGTTTTCAGTATTGAAGTGCACTGTTCTCAACTGTTCTCAACTGTTCAGAGCTGTTCAGAGCTACTCTGCACTGTTCTATTCTTTTCTTGATTACATTTTCTTTTGCAAAAGTACTTTACTCCGAGGCATATAGCCATCAAGAATTCAAGGTAGAACTGCCGCACCTGCTTCTGCTTCGTTCATTTACTAGCTTTCCATACCATACCAGAAGTACAGTAAACTGCTTTTCATGGACCGCTCGATTATCGGCCAAGTTATTGACGTTTCGCTCTTTGTGTGCTTTGCTATCTTTATATATTACTCTATACTTTATATTATATCCCTTTTGGTGTGTGTTTTTATGGGGAGGGGATATGAACCTGGTTTGTGTGGTCTAAGTTATAAACTAAATCTTCTTGCATGAAGTTTTACTTCTCAGGCAATTACCTTTGCGAGAAACAGTGAAATTAGCCACCGCACACCTTGAGTTACTTTCATATATATGTTCATATATGTGTAGAATGTTTGCATCTTTCGAGTTAGCATCTGATGTGATAATGACAGTGCTTGTTCACCGCTAACTATTATCTTTAAATATGCCATTCTATGCCTTTCTATGCCTTTCTTTGCCATTCCACGCAACATCCTTAACATGCTTAACATCCTTGTTGTTCTTATTTCTTTTTATGAGTTTTCAACTATAAGTCAATTTAAGTATAAAGATCTAAAGACTCGACATCTTGTTCAGTGTTCACTATTTAGAATGTATGGCCCACTATCCCCACTATCCCTACTAACTTTTACACATCGGTTCTGTTTCGTTCACATTCTTTTCGTTAGCATAACATATTGTAACTTATAAAACACATTAGACTTTCTCTCATATGCATCTCCGACATGATTATGTATTTCTCGACCAGCAATTGATAATTTGTGATAAAAGCGATATAATAATAGTAAAATGATTATTATCTAACAGGAAATGCTCGCTGTATTGGTATTAGTTTATGTATAGACTGAATGACGTGTTCCACTAATATTTATACCTTAGAACTCGCTAATAAGCTGAGCTTTGCATTGCTTTGCATTGCCTTTTATGTCTCGCTTTTTTGAAGTTTGTTCCAAAATAAATTGTAGAGTTCTGGTGCAGTTCTGGTGCAGCTGGCCTTCAATGTTGTGTATATTGAATATATGTATGCATGTGTATAATGCTTATATGCAGTATTATATTGAGCTTATTCGTTACATGGCTTTCTTCCCCTCATCTTGAGTCGTTTTTAAATAGGTCTCTCTCAGTCTCTGTGAGCACAGACTGGCTCAGTCTCCCTCTTCGTGTGCCACTCGCGTGTCACTTAGAGCCTATGCGACTAACAGTAGTTTTGTTAATCCGGTATTGGACTTATTGTCGAAAGCTATTGGCAAAAATCTCATTGCACTGCTTTGCAATTCATTGTGCGAATAAATAATGGCAAATAATGCCTCTTTTCCAGCTGGAAATCATAATGGAAAGTGTTAAATTCAAAATATCGTATGCATCGTATGCTTGTTTACTGGTTATAACTATGCTTATGCTTTACTCCAACTATGTATTCAAGTATTGAAACAGTGAAACAGATGACCCCATAACTGTTATAAGTGGCTCACAATTGGCATGTATTGAGCCAAAAACGAGTTTCTTTTTATCATCAATAGGTTGTAAGTCTGAGACTGAGCTACTCTGTTGCCGCAGTAGCATAGCGTCCATCCGTCGGTCGGTGTGTCCATCGATGCATGACCTCAGTGTTCCCCACCTGCCTATTGATCATCACAATGTTGTAGAGAGACCTTTCAGCTGTTGTTCCATAGAATGAAAGGAAAAGAAAAAAGCCTAGACTTTTGTTATTGAGTTGGAGGTCCATTGCTTGCATTGCTTCCAATTCTTCCATTGCATCCATTGCTTAAAAAAGGGGATATTTGAGGGGGCAGTCGAACTATAGCAATGAAATCTGTCGAAGGTGAGCAATATGGGCGAGTGTCGGTGTGAGGGTGGAGGTGGACACTGAAGGCATTTCTGTCATTATTGAATTCAGTTTGAATGCCAATCCCAGTTCATTTTGAATGGTTACAGATGCACACCATTACAATACTCTGAAGCATAATATTTGTGTCGCACTGCTTAGCATTGCTATGAAAACTACCACAAAGTTATGCGCTTAAATGCTTGCATACTCTCTACTCTTGAATTCTTTCAAATCGGCACTCGAAGCACCACAGCCAGGCTTGATATAGTAGAATATGGCTTCGAGCTAAGATTGACCTTAAGAGCTCACATCTGTCAGAACTACAAATATGCGCAAACCTTTCCATCTCATTGAGTATAATACTATTCATTAAATTTTAATATCATTATCTATGGTGTTGTTGTTATTGTCATTATCGTCATTATATTTACAATAATAAAAGTAATATTTGTATTATTATTATGATTATTATGTCCTTATTATAAATATAATGATTCTTATGCAAACTTTGTCAGATAAACTCGGTGTCACCTCCCCTTATTGTGTGGGTGTAATTATACGCATTAAATTGTGATTCTAAAGGGGAATCTCAATATTTGAAATGTTTGTGCACTTTTATCTCTACCTGTTTAATAACAATCGCTCCACCTTTCAATTGGGGGAATGTATGGTTATGGGTATGGTTTCCGCTTTAATGCTATTTAATTTAACTATTTTGGTGAAATTTATTGAATTATTTGTGAACCGGATTCACAGCGGAAATGTCTATTTTGGTCAATATTGAGATTGCATTACAATTATGCAATTAAAGTAAATTAAAACACTATATAAGTAGTACTTTCATGTGATTTATCAATAAATCATTGCTAAAAGCTGCTTAGCTCACATCAATGCTAAACTATGACTCAGTTTGTGGTCAGACTCATATAGAAGTGGCAAATAATACTGTAATAAAGTAATTCGTTAACACAAATAAATTGACACCACTCACCTTTTATTCCTAAAGCAAGTGTAAAAATGGCAATGTATTAAACAATTGCATTCAGTTTAAATAAAACACATGTATTGGTTTGAGTTTATAATTTGTGAAGACATGAGACATATCTAAAACTGAAATTTATGAGCTTTCATGTAATACAACTTAAAATTTTGAGAGTTATCAAATCAACGCAGCCATTGCTACCTCAGGGGCATCCGCATGCATTCGAAATGATGAGCCGCTCCCGTGTCTGGTGAATACATAGTGCAAATAACTGCACTTTCATCTTCTCACAGGAGCGATTCCAACCTGTATGCGTACCAGTGGTTGAGAAAGTGCAGAGACAGACAAACAGACAGACAGACAATTGACACATGAAATTCTTGCAATAACTTATTTTGGTGTTTCTTTTTTTAGAGCTTCAATGATCGATAATTCAATTTAATGACTATTTAAAATACTTATGTTTAAAAAGCGCTCATTTTCAGTTTAACCCCTATTCGAAGCGAATTCTTGGTTTTAATAATAATCTAAACTTTTAATAAAGATTGTTATACACTAGTATTGATTGGTTTTTGTTGAGTTGTACTGTTTATTAGCCTTAGGCCTGAAAGCAGCCCACATTCTTTTAGACTTTATGGTTAGCTAATATGATACAAGTACTGAAATTATAGTAACTGTACTATTAGTAATTTTTATTACCTTTTGCAGATCTTTCAGAGGCTTTTAAAATCGGATCTTTCACAAGGGCTGACTTACCCCGCATCACAACATTAAGTTTTTCGGCATATGCTCACACCTCCCAATTTCTTCACTAATTGGACTTTTTTGTTGGCCCGGATATACAGCTTTTTCATTGACTCTTGACCTCAAGTTTCATATCATAACTAAAAGAGCTTAAAATACACTAAAATATTGTTTGATAACCTAATCTCCTGTTTTGTCCAATTTTTCTTTGAATCCCTTGAATTTGAACAGAATTTTGATGATAATAATTACATTGTTATTCAGTAATATCCCAATCGAGGGCTTCCCTACAGTTTTGATCCCCCGAAAGCTGGCAGTCAAGCGTGCCTCTGGTCTAAACAGCTTTACAGGTTTAGGTCCGTAAACCCCTGCGATCAGCTTTATCACAATCCAAGGGCAACCCTCACGCATGTCTCTCCCTATCGCTTCAATTGTGGAACAGCTAAGCGCAACATTAAAGCATCGACTCTTGAGCTGTGCAGAACCGCATGTTCTTCCAGTCGAGTATTGCATGTCGAGTATGAGGTGTGCTCTCTCTCTATCGCTCTCGCTATATGTGTTATTGTGTATGCATTTATGAAATTGAATTCAATGTTTCTATTTCATCAACTTTTGCCTATTTTTCAATTATAACGTTTAATCTCAAGTTTATGTAAATCTTAATGATTGAGATTTTTGTTTTTATAAATCAATGAAAGTATTTATATTTACAATTGAATAATCAGATCATGTGTTTGCAGATGGATATTAATTATGTGAATTGTGGTCAATCTCAACAACCTTTTGGATATTATTTTTATATTTGTATTACTATTTGTATTACTCTATTGTAGTGCTCTATTGTAGTGCTCTATTTGTGTATTGAATAGTATTGAAAGTATTGAAGTATTGAACAAAATGATTAGCACTAACACAAGTGACATATCATTCAATAACCAATTGAGTCAATCAAAGTGTCGTCAATTGAGACATAGAAAGCGGTCAAACAAATCTATTTGTTCGTCAACACCATCTACACCGCTGTCGTCGTCCTCTTCGGTCACATCTTCGTCGATGTCTTCATGTAATGAACAAACAGTTAATAATGGACGAAATGACTCGAGAAGGCGATGCTCTGACTCTGATTCTCGTCAAACATCACAATCAGTGCGAACACAAAAATTAGAAAAAGTGAGAAATAGTGCTAAAAATGTAGACAACAGGACATGCGGTCACTCAACACGACTCTCACGTTATTTAAAGTCAATAAAAAGTTGGACTAACTATAGACCGATGTGTTATTTAATTGAATTAATTGGTAGGTGTGAGCGATCATGGATTAAGTCAACTAAAGCTACCGGAGGTAAGTCTGCAAATATGTTAGAACACAATCAACACATTCCGATGCATTGCAATCGGATTTCAATATAAATAATGTATACTTGGATTGATTGAATGCAGTGTCCAATGCAGTGCCCAATGCAGTGCCCAAAGCTGTGCCACCCCATTGATATTGTGCAACCTCACGCGTCGCACTTCATATTATGTTTGTAGTACTAGACAGGTATATATCGCTATATCGTATGTATCGTATGTATCGCTTATTGCAGGTATATTTTGGCCTAATGTTTGCGACGCTATGCACAGACACGGGTCTCTGACCGCACACATACTCACATACTTCATGCTAAAAAAGCATCCAATAACATAACTTTCATATTATATACTTTTCTATACATATCAAACACAATATGCTTCGAATAATATAATAAGTTTATATATCCCTCGCTGTATTAACTTATCATTTTTGAAACGCTTTTACAATTGTATTACAATTCTATTTTCATTATTGTAATAAAGAAAATGCTAAATCTCTATATTTTTTGAGACCAAGTTTGAAATGTGTTTTTTGTGGTTATGATATTAATGTTAAATCCTGTAAATTCAATGTTTATTTTTATACATAGTTTTACAATGAGTTCATATGAATTGCATTTGTATAATACAGCACAGTATCTATGCTTCAATAAGTTACAACTCCCTCAGCATTTAGTGACGAAATTAATCAAACGGAACTGCAATATATTTACTTAAGTTTAGTAAACATTAACTATTGTAATGCGATATAAATATTTATTCCTACGAGTGATAAGTTTTGAAAAAATTATTTTCACTTTTCTGATAAATTCCAAAACTTTTTCGCTTATTTTTTGCAAATGATCAGCACTTACTTTAGTTATTTATTTATTCATTCATTTAATCAGATAATACAAATATAGTTAAGAAAAAGATATGAATTTCTCATACAATTTACTAATAGCCGATATTTTGAAGTCCGGGTGGTCTCAACTGGTATTAATGTATACCTTTCTCTTGCCGTATAGTGTTGTTGAAAAATACACTTAAACTGAGATAAGATTTGTTGTTTGAGGTGACTTTTTTGCAAGTGCCGATGCAGGCTTGCCCTGTAATAAAGACCACTATACGATTTACCTTAAGATACTTCTATACGTAGGTGAGATTGAGATAAATTTTCGCGACAAATGCACGGACTCTGTATAACGCTTTATTCAATTCTTCAATAAACTTGTCAGATAAATGCTATTTAAGGCTCGCGGTTATTTTCTTAGAAAGTGCAAATGTTTCATTCGCCCCTCTCTTGTTTCTCTTTTAAAGTCATAAAATTGCGAGAGAAGTGTTTTCGTAGTAGTTCTCTTCTGTTCGCTCTCTAGTACTATGTAATTGATTCTTCGTCCATAAAAATTGAGATTTAGGAGAGACTATGAGGATCAGTATCCGAGTAAATAACTGATAACTGACCGAATATTGACTAACCTAATTGGCAACGGCTTAGGCTTATCAATATTTCGCTACATTTTAATATCTAATGCAAATAACTATTCTGGTAATTAATCAACCATTAAATAGAACGTTCTTTCCACTATTTCTATGTAATTACTTCTAAATTAGACTAATAAAATGTTTTAACACCAATAGGATACTATTGTATACCCTCAAAAATGTTGGATATTATTTACTTAATTTATTTGCTTTGAATTCATTGATCTAAATTAGACCGACTATAATATCAGTAATAATAATGGTTTTAAAAATTTTCAAACTGGCAATAATAGGCAATATTGTAGTCTATTTTGATGATTAGATTTGAGTATTATTTAATAATATGTTTCCATAAAATAAATTATATTTTAATGAGATTCAGGTCTTACGGATTGAATAGCTTTTAATCACATGTTTTAATTACGACAATGATTACTTAAAAAGAAATATTTATAACTTGTACTATCAATACTTGTGCATAGTTTGTTGTATTTATACATAATTTACTTGTTAGTGTCAACAACTAAAATGTTGAAATGATTGCGTGTGAGATGTAAGTTAAGGCTAACAAGATTAGGAACGATTGTATGATCATCTTATATAATAGGATTGCGTGTATTATCATCACTAACTTTAGTACTTGTACAGTATGTGTCATTGCGCTGTACCTTATTATTCAGCTTTTATAGCTTTCTACTTTTCATCTCTTTAGTGAATTCAATTTTTTTCTCGTCTAGTTTTCATGTCAGATAAGTTAATAATAATCAGTTTAAAGCAAGAACAGTAAGAAATGATAGTGTATTGGACGACATGTGCATTACAGTAGATGGTCGAGCTTTCCTGTAATTAGGCATGGTATCAGTTAGCAGGATGTCTATGATGCCAGCTTTTCGCTCACTAATATAGCTCTGTAATTGCAGGCTTGTGGGTCTTGAGCCTTTCACATAGTTACACACTGCCTCTTCTCCACGGTGTCCAGTCTTACATAAAAGGTGCAATTCAAGCGCTACCGTGACATTATCCGGGCTGAGACACGCCCCTAATAAAAGTGCAATATATATATATTAAAGCTGATTAATTTTTGTTTCACTAATTTTTCGGTATAATTGATATTATATATCAATTTTTCAAAAATAAAATTAAATGTTAACAGATTTATATTCTTGTTAAATAAGCGTTTCATCTTTGGTTCTGCTTTAAGATGCACTTTGTATGCAAGCTTTGAAAATGAAATTGTCTTCTTTAAGAATATACTCAGTGTTATACAATTGAATAGAATGATTTCTAAGATACTCTTTCGCACACCAAATATTTTTGTTCAGGTTTTTCTTCTTCACACCTGAATGCTTTGGCAGCACACGCGAAGATGCTTTAGTTTAAGGATTCGCAATGCTTGACAGGCCAACAGGAGAGGGGAACGTGCCTGCTTGACACTCAGATATATTGCCTTTTAAATATTGCTATAAGGATAAGGGCCTTCATCTCAAGAAGTTTAACAATGAGATGCACTTGTTTAAGACTGCATTGTTGATGTACTTTTTCTATCGATTCAAGAATAACATTTTAAAAAAATCTTTAAATTTTCATCACATTATACACTCAAATATTTTAGAACAACAAATAAAGCTTTTGCTAAATTTTGTATTCATTTTTTGCAGATGAAGAAATTGTCTCCCAATTGCCATATGAAGCAATCACAAGAAATAATAGTCGAACTCAACAGAGTTATAAAAGTTTTAATAGATCATCATATTTTTCTTCATTATCATTAAATTCAATATTTAACATGTATTCACCACTATTAGCATTGGTTCTTCTCATTTCCTTCATCTTTAGGATAGCAGGTAAGGCAAAAAAAGTTAGATATCATTACATCTATTTTAAAAAAGAGCATTCGATGTATTTGACTGCAAATTCTAAGTTTTGATGGCACACCAGCACACCTGTGCCTTTGAGTTATTTAATTGTCGTGTAAATGAATTGTCAGACCTATTGTTCAATGTAGCGTTACTTCAATGTCGCAGAAAACGACAATGTCCTGCATTCACAGCAGATGTTATATGGATCAGGTTTGGTGCCTGTTTTCCTAAAACATAGCATAGCATTACATATTAATTTGATTCAGTCATTTGCAGCGGTAGTGATATTCTAGCTATGATTCAACCACTTGTCCTGTAACATAATATAATTAATGCCTATATCACTAAAATTATTTGAATGATAATGTGAATGATGTGAATATAACAAATTGTGATGATGGTTACCAATAATGGATTGTAATTCAATTGAGTCTATATATCAATATTAATATATGTGTAACTCTTAACAAGTGCAATGCTAAAGCCAGTGTTGCGAAGCCATAGAGCGAATCTTGCACTGCATTGCAGAGCAAGCCAAGTAAGACTTATATTAAGACCTACGCCCAGACACTAATTGGCTTCCGATTATGTCTTGCCATGTGCTCTGCGCACTCAGACATGATGTTTAATTAGATTCTTTTGCATCACTAACTTTTATTGTTGCTCAACACCATTAAAAGAAGTATATCTACTCTGGTTGATGGCACTGAACACAAGAAATTTGATTAGCATTTGCTTTCATACAATATATATTAATATCATTTTAGTTCCATTACATGCCATTAGACTTATTCTATATTGAGCTTAGTTTTAATTTTCTTATCTGTTATTTCAATTTTTTAAGCTTCAGCCGATGCAGTATATGCTTAATTATTTAGTGACAACTCTAGAATTTCTTAATCATTTGAATCGGAATGCATTAAAAATTGTCCAATTGGTGTGATAGCGCTGATAGGATTGCAAGTGTGTCGCAAAGTGAACGTTTTTATCGAGTGGATGTATTTGCATGTGAGGCAACTCTATAAGATAGTCAGGCATTGCATTGCAATGCAAACCATTGCTTTGCCACCGAAACATCAAACATCTGGCGAACCTAAACTTCTATAAACCCTCCAGGAAACTGAGAGGTGATCTGAACCTTGCAGCTGTCGTTACGTCCACTGAAATCCTCGTAATACCATACCCTTCGTGCGTCTCTCTCTCTCTCTCTCTCTCTCTCTCTCTCTCTCTCTCTCTCTCTCTCTCTCTCTCTCTTTCTCTTCTCTTCGCTCTCGACCACGGACGCGAGTAGCCGCCCAGAGGAGCCGCTGGGGTGCGTGGGTGGTGAGGAGGGAGAGACTTTAGGATTGAACTATGTTCGTCGGCTTCTCTTTCTCTGTCTGTCTGTCTGTCTGTCTGCCTGTTTGTCTGTTTCTCTTACTCGCTCTCTCCACTCTCTCTTCATCTCATGTCCAACAACTTCAACGCTTTTCTTGGCTCTCTTACAGTAGAACAGTATTCAAAGCCTGCAGTAGTGAAGTATATGTTGAAAACTGTATTTCAGTTAATTATTATGCAACTGATACTCAATTTAATCTGATGTAAAAAATAGTTGCGAAGCATCTTGTCTGATGACACATCTTATGTGTAATAAAATGCTCTTTTAGCTCAACACTATTTAATGTTAAACGCATCACTTTATCTGCCTATTTATCTTTATCTTTTGCTATTTTCCTAATTTTTCTACAAATATGAGCCAAATATGAGCCACATTTGTAATTATACTTTTGTTCGTTTTCAAATCTAAAATTTATTATAATATTTAAAATTCGATAAGTTTTATCCTTGAATAGAGTAAATAACATGTATTAATAATTTAATATGCCATAAATTCCTAAACAGAAGTCTTAATACTTAATACATCTTAAGTAGAGGCATGAATGGGTCGTCTCAATTATCTCTTCATGCATAGTTCCATAGCAAAGCCCCTTAGAAAGGCATTTATGCCCTATAGTGCACTTGCTTGAGTCTGGACGCGTGCTTCGCGCAAGACAACGCGTGCCTCTGTGCACGCATTTGGATTCCCTCGAAGGCTTATTTTTTTGCTCTACAGCACAGTCAATCTTTGTATAAAGAGGTATATGCAATGTGAACATTTACAAAAAATGTTTTGATAATTTTTTATGCGCTAGAGTTTGAGCTATTTAACTAAGATTATGTTCAGTGAATTACTGACTGAGTTCTTAAAAACTGCTACTCTTAACGTTTAATAAGATAAATATTTAGTAGATTATTGTTAATCAATGAGCCTTAAGAATATTCTTTCAATAAAAGTTACCATAATCCCAATAAACTTAATTCTAATGGTTATAATCTTTGTTTACACAGAAATATTTGTACTAATATTTAACTGTTACCAAATATTTTGACGCATGTCTTTACTGATTTGATGTTGAAATAGTGAAGCCAACTGTCATCCTAACAAACTATAAAAGGTGCAAACATATGCAGGTGCTGTGTATGTATGCATTGCATATACAGTATAACTATTGCAGTATGTGTGCTGCCATAGTTGGCTTGAAAGCAGTACAAACTTTTGCCATCACAACTCCGCCATAAGGGGTCATATTCAGCTTTTGTGTTTGAGCCCCGTTTGTCCCCTACCTCTCTCTCCCACATCATTTTTGACTTTTCTTGTTTTTAACTTTTCTTATCTTTCCTCACTTGTGAACATAATGTATGTTGGATTGTCTCTCGTATGATGCGTTCATTACTTAAGTGTCGCTTCGATGCTCTTTACTGTACCAGTAGTTGTCTTCCATGTTTCCTATTTACTGAGATCCACAGGAGCACAACCAGTCGTCCAATATGTGACCTTTTAGAGGGTTTATTTTCGGAGAGGACGGAAATTGAAGAAAAAGGAGATTTTTGGCTCTTACTCTTTACTGTACTGTTACTTTATATTTGTGAACAAAAATGAGCATCTGATGCATCTGATGGCCATCATTTACTCTGGTTCTCCTCTCTTTCTCTGTTTCTCTCTTTCTCTCCTAACTTTATCTGTATTAAAACACATGAAATGAAGTTATTGCCTAAATTTAGATAGAGATCTGTTTTACTGTTCGACTCACAGCTAGCAATACAGTAACAGCACTACGACTCGACTCAATCCTTAGAATCGTCTTCCTTTAGTCTGTTAATAATTTATTACACAAAATATATATGCAATTTGCTAACACTGTTTGAGTCAAGTTTAGAATCGTCTCAAATCAGTTACTCATTGACTTTTTGGTGAAACGATATGAGCTCTGGATATCTATTGATGGCTTTACTTTTCATGAATGAATCTGCTCAGT
The DNA here is from genome assembly GCA_033996565.1 of Nanhermannia nana. Classification (NCBI taxonomy): domain Eukaryota; kingdom Metazoa; phylum Arthropoda; class Arachnida; order Sarcoptiformes; family Nanhermanniidae; genus Nanhermannia; species Nanhermannia nana. The sequence continues at coordinate 30,854 of JAUJYT010000086.1, forward strand.
ACTCAGCACTTCTTTTTTGAATGCAGACGAGAGAGTGCTTATAGTAAATTTGATACCAACATTCGGTCGGCCCATGTCCTCACGGCATGTGATACTCAATGAATACAGTCTCCAAACAGCTGTTGTTAACTTTTGCATTGGCTTTTTCTTTCACTTGTGCTGTGCTGTCTATCCTCTACCTCACTCACTATCCCCTTAGTAGTAAATTTTGCTTTACTCTTCACAAATAATTAGCTGTAAGTCTCCATTACAATAAATACATACCAGTATAGTATATGGCAGTACTGTATATGACGTATTGAAGTAGTATAAGTTAAGAAATGACCGCATGCACTGTTTGTTTTTGGGCTTCACTCTCATTGTGTGCAAACTAGTACTATAAAGCTATAATGCTTTTCAAGAGTTGCATTATCTGTTTTCACTATAAAAGTCCTTCACTTCCTGTTGGCTCCTTTACTGTCAAGCTTTACTCGATTTTGTTAAACTAAACTATTTTCAGAGTTGACATAAGGTAACGAGACTTTAGAGACTTCTCTTCTTTAGTTTACTTCATATTTGTAGCTCAAATCGATTATTTTCTTCAGAACTATTATCATTCAATAACAGTATGAAGCTATTGACGAGTTTCAAAGCTGACACAAATTCTTAATCATAGACTAGTATTTAATTATCTTTATATATAATTAAAGCAAATATATTTCCTGATTCAGTGATTAAATAGCGAATTGTTATCAACTGACTTAATCTTTTATTACATGCATTTTTCGGTCTAATAGAGAGTAGAGTCTAATCTAGAAGTGAGTCGACATGAGAGGTCATGACATACAATTTCTCATCGTCATGATGATGATAATGATGATACAGAAAATTTGAGTAAACCGCCTACACATACATAATGTAGTATTATCATTATGAACAGTTGTACGCATTGCTCGACGAATTGACTGCTGGCCTGATGCTGATAAAGCTGTACGAATAAATGTTTAACAATAAAGTGTGGCTTTTGGTGGTATTTTGGTGTCGGGTATTTTTTCCCATCTCATACGTGATTAATGGGTTGTTTTATTCGTAAAAATATTTTTTATGCTTTGACATATTCAGGGAGGTTTGAATGCTGACTGGTTGCGGGTTACAGTTGAAAAAGATGCGTAAAGAATAGTTGAATACTTTAGTTATATGTGTATGTGTTGTATGTGTTTGTGCATCAATGATGGGTCCCCTCAAAGTGCATATTCATATTTCAATATTACATTTATTATGTATGACGCCTTCTTTAAAATGACTCGATTCACTTCAAAGGTTTTGATTAGGAGACGATATTTTGTGGTCGGGAAGCGTGCCCTACAGTGTGTCGAGTTAGTGTATCTGCCCAACGACATGTCCATTTTTCTTCCATTCAAAGTGTTCAACTATGGTTACGCCTACTTATGTCCCTTTTAATCTTTACAATTTTAGCCGATATTCAAGATGTTGTTGCATCTGCTTTGCTATGCTTTGCGACGCTTTGCTTCTCATGTATCTTAAGGTGTATGAAGTATATGAAACTTTTTCACCTATTTTATTGATTGCTTCTTATATTTCTTTGCCTTTATATACAATTATTTATGACTTTCTTTTGGGGTTTCTTTTGTCAAATGTTTCTTTTAATATCAAGAGCTACTGAAATCTTAAGTTGTTTCCGAATATTGTCAAACTTTATTGAAGTTATACTTTATTGAAATATTTAATTTAAATATTTATACATTACTCTCAAACTCAAGTAATTGCTTCATAATATTGAAAAATGAATTTAATTTTCTCATTTATTTAATATAACAATCAGTTTAATTGTAAATGAGGTTCAATGAACTACATAAGGAAT